>PVIY010038786.1:0-23616 GCA_004026745.1 Myrmecophaga tridactyla | reverse complement strand
GGCAAATAAAGAGGAAAACCTATGTTACAACAGAATTGTCAATATACGTCTTTTCTTATATTTTAAGAATTAACTGAATCAATTGACATATGATAAAATAGTATATTATACTAAATCTATAGTCAAAGTGTACATTTTTTACTTTATTTAAATATGCTATTGGATTTTCCTTTTTAAAAAATACATACTCAGCAATAAATCAAACAATATAGGCATACAAAGAAGAGTGAATTAGATCAAGATGTATTTACCTTGAATATACCCATGATATATGGTTCAAGATTTAAAGTAATACACATAGTATAATTCAAATCTGTAAGGCATAGGGGAAAATGTTTGTACAGAAGAGAGAAGTAGAAAGATAAACAGACAGGCAGACAGAGAGTGCGCCCCCAACACAGTTAATATCTTTACCTAAGAGGAGGGAACTGGGATAGGACAAGGGAAGGGAGAGCAACTGGTTTTTCTTAGACATAATATGCTATGAAAACCATGTGGTGTCATTAATAGAGGTACAGACCACAGTTATGGTGATGACTTAGCCCCTACATCTGTTTTACTTTGAGCCAGTCACATGGTCTGTCTGGACCTGAGTTTCCTATCTGAAAAGCAGTATAAGTTTTATCTGCTCAGTCTAGTTGATGGTATAAAAGCATTATACTCTTTATTCAAAGATAAGGAGGTATTATTATTATCTCAACCCTATCCCATGAGAAATGATAGAATAAATCACTTACCTCTCTACAACCTGGGACTAATTTATATAAATATCTCATGTCTTCCTAAGAATTCTGCCAGAATTTAAGCTGAAGGTCCCTACAGATCCAAGACCGTGCCTGTTTGGGGCTCCAAGTATAATAAAGTATTTATATTTTACAACTATAATTTATTAGAAGTGAAAGTAGTGAAAAGTGGTCAAATTCAGGATATATTTTGAAGACAGGGGCCAACAATGTATTCTAACTATCTTTATTTCATTAAGAATTGAAACAGATACTGTCAGAAACCTTGCTCAAGTTTCCTTCCAAGATTTTGATTTTCCAAGATTATGATTTATATTTAATCTAATCTCACTTCTTAGTCATTTCTTCCTTCCAAACTAATGTCATAATTGTTTCAAATCTTATCATTCTAAACACCTTTAAGTTTCCATGATTAATTTGCAGTCCATAAACAGAAAATCTCACAATGATCTGGGTTACCACTCAGATGCCACATGGTAGATAGAAGTCTGTTGTAAATTTTAGTCTCTGGGGACAATCTGCACTATCTGTGGATATTTTACATTGTCTTTGTATTTTTTCCCCATTCTTAACTTCAGGAAGTCATCTCCTTATACTTTCTCCTACTTCCTCAACTCTAGCTACCTTGGTCTCCTTTTTCTGCAATCCCACCACACTCATTTCCTTAGAGCCCAGTGCTGGGTATTGCTTCTGCCAGGAACTCTTTGTGTGGCTACACCCTTGTTCATTCAGGTCCCTAATGACCACCCTCTCTAAAACAGCCCCACCCCTGTCATTCTCTATTCCCTTACCCTGCTTTATTTTCACCTCGGCATTTATCATTGCCAATATTATATTATATATTGATTTACTTGTATATTGTCTGTTTACTCATCTAGAATATAAACTCCATGAAGGCAAAGAGGTCTCATTCACCATTATATATTGTGTCTAGAAACATGATTGGGACAAAATTAATGCTCAAATATTTAAGTGAATGAATCAGTAAAGGAACAAATTCCCAAAAAGGATCAAGTTCTCTCCTTGATATAGTGTAAATGGGACCAGATTGACAAAAGATACTACTGAGACCTTGGCCTGAAATAATTTATAGAAACACTCCTACCTAGAAAAGGCTAGAAGTAAAAAAAAAAAATACAGGACATATGTGGAATTCTCTACTTGGAGTCAGTGTGGATTGGTGGGATTTGAGCTATGATAGTTCCAAGGGTACAGGAAGAGATACCAAGCAGAAATCCAGTTGCAATAGTGGAAAGCTTCCTGGAATATCAGGGCTCCTCCCTGAGGTAGCAGGCAGCAGCATGAGGAAGGTCAGGTCACAGTAGTTTATCAAAAACAAGGAAGAATCACCCAGAAGTAAACTTCCCATTACAGGCAGCCCAGACTAGCCCATCCACAAGATATTACATTACTAATCTGAATATATTCCAAAGCATCAAAGGTGAAAATTAGGAAATCCAAAAAGAACCTAATAAACCTGCTTTAAGGATGAGTTATATAATAACAATAGTAATAAGATGGTACCTACTCACTTCTAAATGATATATCTGAAAAGGAGGATGTAGTACTAAAATGTAGGGATGGTGGGTCTTGAACAAGAACTTCTGGAAATAGACTAGACTGAGGCAGCAACTTATTTGTGTCCTAAAAAAAAAAAGAAAAAGAAAACTAGAAAAGAAAGCATGGATTCTCTGAAATAAGAAATTAAACTATGCAAGAGATCAATATCCAAAGACATTATTTAAAACACACCAAGATAAAAAGGTTACTAGTTGAGATGCAGGTTAAAATGAAACTAGACCAATATACTGTTTTATTTGGAACTCTTTTAGTTATAAGTGACAGAAACTCAATGTGAACTAGCTAAGGCAATAGCGAAGGGAAAACCAGGGACTGTTACTCAGTGGCTTTCAGGTACTGATAAAGCAGAGGTGGGAAAACTGCCAACTTTTCTCTCTGTACAATGAATTCATTTTCTTTGCTGGCTGACTGTCTTCTATCTGTACATGGATGTGGCCACTGACAGCTCCAGACTCACATCCCACACCCTGCCACATGAGAAGTCTCTCCCTTCCTTCACTCAAGGTTGAAGCTCCCAGGGAAAAGACCACGGGTCACATGCCCATCAATGATTGCCAGAAGAGTGGTATGCTACAGTTGGCGGCCTCCCAGAGAACAGCATATTGGAGTAAGGGGAGGATCAACATGATAGGAAAATGAGAGTAGAAAGCCCACATGAGGATTCCCTCAAACACAAGCTACAGGACAAGGAGATATGAATCACTAGAGCAAACAAAAGCAGCATACCTAAGAACATGCATTTATGCAGTTATTTAATCATTTTATGAACACCTAAGTTTCAGAAAATGCTCTAAATGCCTGGGGCACAGCTGAGAGAAAAATATGGTCTCTGCATTCAGGACATTTATATTCTAGTGGGTTCAGATAGCTAACAATCATAAATTTAAGAGATGATTTCCCCCCAGACCCATGCACCCATACAGCCACATCCTCCCCTGTGGCTGAGCACCCATGCTCACAGGCACCAGGGTAGCATCCCCAACCTACACCTATACCTGCACTGCAATGCATCACCACACTGTTGTGTCCCACCCCACGCCCTGCATCTTTCTCCACATTCATCCCGCAAATACATGGCTTTGGACTATTGAAGGAAATCAACTTCCAAAGTAAACCAATCAAGATATTTACATGCCACAAAGACAGCAGAAAATCACTAAACATATCATGATGTAGACAGATATAGCCCATCCTAACGACCAAGTTAAAACACCAGAGGAGACACAGACATTGGAACAACTAATCAAAGATGCTCATAAAATTCTACTAAAGAAAATAAATGGGATGGCTAATGGCATAAAGGAGACTAAGAAGACATTAGAAGAGCATAAAGAAGAATTTGGAAGAATAAATAGAAAAATAGCAGACATTACACAGATTAAAGATGTTAAAGATGAAATAAAAAACATACTAGAGACACATAATAGCAGATTTTAAGAGGCAGAAGAAAGAATAAGCGAGATAGAGGACAAGATAACTGATTTTCTACACTCAAAATAGCAAATGGCAAAAAAAGATGGAAAAATTTGAATGGGATCTCAGGGAAATGATAGACAAAACAAAGTGCACAAATATAAGAATCACTGGTGTCCCACAAGGAGAAGAGAAGAATAAAGGGCTAGGAATATTAGTTGAGGATATAATGGGAGAACACTTCCCAATCCTTATAAAGAACATAAATATGCAAGTCAAAGAAGCTCAGTGAACTCCAAAAAGAATAAATCCAGGGCGGCTGCCGTGGCTCAGCAGGCAGAGCTCCGACCTGCCGTGCTGGAGGTCTGGAGTTCGATCCCTGGTGCCTCCTGCCCATATGCAAATTAAAAAAAAAAAAGAAGAAATCCAAATAGGCCTGCCCCAAGACACATACTAATCAATCTGTCAAATGCTGAAGAGAAGCAGAAATTCCTGAAAGCAGCAAGAGAAAAACAATCTGTCACATACAAGGGAAACCACATAATACTGAATTTAGACTACTCAACTGGCAGTATGAAGGTGAGAAGGCAGTGGTATGATATACTTAAGATCCCGAAAGAGAAAGACTTCCAGCCAAGAATTCTGGACCCAACCAAATTGTCCTTCAAAAAATAAGGGAGAGATTAAAATATTCAAGACAGACAAAGGCTGAGAGAATTTGTCAAAAAGAGATGAGTGGGGGGCGGCTGCCGTGGCTCAGCAGGCAGAGCTCCGACTTGCCGTGCTGGAGGTCTGGAGTTCGATCCCTGGTGCCTCCTGCCCATATGCAAATTAACAACAACAACAAAAAAAGAGATGAGTACTACAAGAAATACTAAAGGGAGTTCTGCCAGTTGAAAAAAAAGACAGAAGGAGGTCTGGAGGAGGGCACAGAATTGAAAAGTATCAGTAAGGGTAACTTAATGCATAAAAAGAGAAAGAGGGAAAAGAATATACAAATAAAATCCAAAAGATAAGATGGTAGATTCAAAAAACGTCTTTTCAGTAATAACTTTGAATGTTAACATGCTAATCTTACTAATTAAAAGGTACAGATTGGCAGAATGGGTTAAGAAATATAATCCAGCTATATGCTGTTTACAAGAGACTCATATTAGACACAAGGATACAAACAGACTGAAAGTGAAAGAATGTAAAAAGATGTTCCGTGCAAGTTGTAACCAAAAGAAAGCAGGAGTAGCTATACTAATATCAGACAAAATAGGCTTTAAATTTAAAGGCATCATAAGAGATAAAGAAGGACCATATATATTAATAAAAGGGACAGTTCACCAAGAAGAAATACAATCATAAATATTTATGCTCCCAATCAAGGAGCTCCAAAGTACCTGAGACAGACATTGGCAAAACTGAAGGGAGCAATAGATGCTTCAACAATAATAGTATGAGACTTCAATACACCACTCTCCTATATAGATAGAACAACCAGACAGAAGGTCAACAAGAAATAGATAAACAACTTGATAAATGAGTTTGACCTAACAGATATATATATATATATATATAGGTCATTACGCCCCCAAATACCAGGATATACATTCTTTTCTCTTGCTCATGGAACATTCTCCAGGATAGATCACATGATGGGGCACAAAACAAGTCTTTATAAATTTTAAAACACTGCAATTATTCAAAGCACTTTCTCTGATTACAATGGAGTGAATCTGGATCTCAATAACCACCAAAAGGCAAGAACTTTCACACATACATGGAGATTAAATAACACTCTTAAACCACCAGTGGGTCAAAGAAGAAGTTCCTAGAGAAATCAGTAGCTATCTGGAGATAAATGAAAATGAGAATACAACATATCAGAACTTATGGGATGCAGCAAAGGCTGTACTGAGAGGGAAATTTATTGCCCTAAATGCCTATATTAAAAAATAAGAAAGATAAAAAATCGAGGACTTAACTATTCATCTGGAGGAATTTGAGAAAGAACAGCAAACTAACCCCAAAGCAAACAGAAACAGAGAAACAACAAAGATTAAAGCAGAGTTAAATGAATGGGAGAACCAAAGAACAATAGAAAGAACCAATACAAACAAAAGTTGGTTCTTTGAGAAAATCAATAAAATTGATAGGCCACTAACAAAACTGACAAAGAAAAAAAGAGAAACGATGCAAATAAAATTAGAAATCAGAAGGGGTGCATTACCACAGACCCTGAAGAAATAGAAGAAATCATAAGAGGATACTATGAACAACTATACGCCAACAAACTAGACAACTCAGATGAAATGGACAATTCCTGGAAACACAAAAACAAGCTACACTGACTGAAGAAGAAATAGAAGATCTCGACAAACCAATTACAAGTAAAGAGATTGAATCAGTCATCAAAAATCTTCCTACAAAGAAAAGCCCAGGGCCAGATAGCTTCACAGGGGAGTTTTATCAAACATTCCAAAAAGAACTAACACAATCCTCCTCAAACTTTTTTTTAAAATTGAGGAAAAAGGAACACTACCTAATTCATTTTATGAAGCTAATATCATTCTAATACCAAAACCAGATAAAGATGCTATAAGAAAGGAAAACTACAGGCCAATCTCCCAAATGAACATAGTGGAAAAACTGTCAACAAAATAGTAGCAAATAAAATCTAACAACACATTAAAATAATTATACACCACAACTAAGTGGGGCTTATACGAGTACTATGAGAGCGGTTCAACACAAGAAAATCAATTAATATAATACAGCACATTAACAAATCGAAAGGTAAAAATCACATGATCATCTCGATTGATGCTGAAAAATCATTAGACAAAATTCAAAATCCTTTTCTGATAAAAACACTTCAAAAGAAAGGAATCAAAGGTAACTTCCTCAATATGATAAAGAGCATATATGAAAAACCGGTAGCCAGTATCATTCTCAATGGAAAAAGACTGAAAACGTTCCCCCTAAGATCAGAAACAAGACAAGGATGCCCACTGTAACCACTATTTTTAACATTGTACTAGAAGTTCTACCTAGAGCAATCAGGAAGGACAAAGAAATAAAATGCATCCGGATTGGAAAGGAAGAAGTAAAACTTTCATTATTTGTAGATGACATGATACTACACTTAGACAATCCTGAGAAATCTACAACAAAGTTACCTGAGCTAATAAACAAATTCAGCAAGGTGGCAGGATATAAAATTAATGTGCAAAAATCAGTAAGGTTTCTATAAACAAGCAATGACCTAAGTGAGGAGTCAGTTAAGGAAAAAATTCCATTCAAAATAGCAACTAAGAATCAAGTATTTAGGAATGAACTTAATCAAGTAGGGACCTAAAGGATTTGTACACAGAAAACTATGCAACGCTCCTAAAAGAAATCAAAGAAAATATAAATAGGTGGAAAGACATTCCCTGCTCATGGATATGAAGGTTAAATATAGTAAGATGTCAATTCTATCCAAATTGATCTACAGATTCAATGCAGTAACAATCAAAATTCCAACAACTTAATTTGAAGACTTGGAAAACCTACTTACCAAATTCATCTGGAAGGGAAACAGACCCCAAATAGCTAAAAGCATCTAACAGAAAAAATATGAACTGGGAGGATTAATGCTTCCTGACTTTAAAACTTATTATAAAGCCACAATAGTCAAAACAGCATGGTACTGGCACAAATATAGAAGTATTGACCAATGGAATCGAATTGAGACTGCAGAAATAAGACTATCAAATCTACAGTCAACTGATTTTTGACAAGTCCCCAAATCCACTGAATTGGGACAAAATAGTGTTTTCAATAAATGGGCATGGGAGAAATGGATATCAATAGCCAAAAGAATGAAAAAGGACCCTTACCTTACACCCTACACAAAAATTAATTCAAAGTGGATCAAACACCTAAATATAAGAACTAGCACCATAAAGCTTCTGGAAAAAAATGTAGGGAAATATCTTCAAGATCTAGTAATAGAAGGCAGCTTCCTAAACTTTACACCCAAAGGACAAACAACAAAAGAAAAAATAGATAAATGGAAACTCCTCAAAATCAAATGCTTCTGCACCTCAAAAGACTTTGTCAAAAAGGTGAAGAGGCAGCCAACTCAATGGGAGAAAATACTTGGAAAGACAAAAGTTTTATATCCTGCATACATAAAGAAATCTTACAATTTTAAAAACAAAAGAACAACCCAATCATAAAATGGGCTAAAGATATGAACAGGCATTTTTCTGAAGACCAAACACAGATGGCTCAAAAGCACATGAAGAGATGCCCATTTTCATTTACTATAATGGAAATACAGGTCTATAATGAGATACCACCTCACACCTACAAGAATGGCTGCTATTAAACAAGCAGGAAACTATAAATGTTGGAGAGGATAAGGAGAAACTGGAATACTTATGCTTTGTGATGGGAATGTATAATTGTATAGCCACTATGGAACACAGTTTGGCTGTTCCTCAGGAAACTAAATATCAAGTTGCCCTATGACCCAGCAATAGCACTACTTGGTATATACCCAGAAGAGCTGAAAACAGTGACACAAACAGACACTTGCAAACCTGGTATTTAGAGATAAAAATGAAGCCAATCAGGTCCAGATTAAAGTAATTCAGAACACAGGGGTAAGGAAGATATTGTCTATATTTTAGAACCACACATACGTTTGAGACCAAATGAAGAAAGGTTTATTTTGTCTGGAACCTAAGTTTTTTTGTAGCACATAATCTAACTCAACCTGTCCGAACAGCTCACTTAAACAAGTGAAACACAGGGAGTCCCGAATAAGAATGAGGGCCTTAAATCTTGTATAGCTCAATGTAATGCCTGGATACATCCTAGAATATATTAAGCCGATAATCAAAAAGTATTGGCAAAGTCCCTTGAAGGATGGGAGAAAAAATATGGAACTAATTAAACTTTACCATCAGGGAATCACCTGATACTGTGTCAAATTTTAGGGACAACCAAATCAATAGGCCAAGCCCTTAATCTTGAGGCTTACTCTTGTGAAGTTTATGCAGGTAGCAGAGAAGCTTAGCCTACCTGTAGGCATGCGTGAGAGCTACTTCTGGAGGACCTCTTTTGTTGCTCATATGTGGCGTCAGTCTCTCTAAGCCCAACTCTGTAAGTGAAATCCTTTCCCTCCCCCTACATGGAACATGACATCCAGGAGTGAAAGTCTCCCTGGCAACATGGGAGATGACTCCCAGGGATGAGTCCAGCCCTGGCAATGTGGGATCAACAATTCTATCCTGATGAAAAGGTGGAAAAAAAGTGTAACTAATAAAGTATCAGTGACTGAGAGAGTACAAATAGAGTCAAGAGGCTATTCTGGAGGTCACTCTTAGACAAGCTTCAGTTAGACATTACCATCAATCATAACTTGTCAAACCCCAACCAAACCATTCCTGCCAACCCTAAAGAACACCTAGGGCAATATATAAAATTTTACAAAAGTTCCATGCACTAGGGTAACTTTCCAGAAACTTAAAACCTCCAGATGGGTCTCTGGACCAGATAAGTCCAGAAACATAGAGGGCCCAGCCTCTCCAGAACATTAGCTAGTTCCATCTGTCTACCTCATATTATTGAGATCCCCTCCCAACATGAAAATGTTAGAATTGCCATAGCCCAAATACTCCTAAAGAATGGGACTGAAAGATCAAAGGTGATGGTGGAGTTATACAGAGACGGACGGTTTAACAAACGAATATGATTGCTGAATCATTAAATTGGTATTTCTTTTAGTCTCCAGTATCTTAGAACAGCTAAAGTAAAAACCTAAAATTGTGGAATTATAACCCATATCAAACTCTGAAATCTGTTCTATAACTAATTGTTGTGCTATGCTTTGAAATTTATTGCTTTTTTGTATATGTTATTTTTCACAAAAATGAAAAAAAAATTTTTATCATCAACTGTGATGATAAAAAAAATTATCCCTTGAAAAAAAATAGGTGATTTCAGATAAAATAAGTGCACTGAAGGAAATAAAGCTGGGTGATGAGCTAAAGACTGATTGGGGGTACAGTTATGAAAAATCTTACTGAGGAAGTGACATATGAACTGAGTCTTGAACCAAAAGAAAAAGTCAGCCATGGAAAGACATAAGGGCAGAGAGCTGCACGCTGAGGAAACAGAGAATGAAAAAATCCTGAAGCAGTAATAAGTGTGGGAATAGAATACAGGAGTGCTATAGGAATAGTCTGTCCCATGTGCAAACAACAGGAGGCAAATTGTGGGGAATTTTGAACCAATTAAAAGACAGCTGTTCTTTATTATCACCATGTGCTCATAATTCTAAACAATGTCTGTAGTAAAATACTTGTCAAGCCCCTTTCCTTCCCCTCTAAAAAAATCTTTTTTTGATTGAAATTCTAATTGAGTTTTAATAATTATTACCACTTTATATGTTCTTCAAATGAAAACACTTTTATTACTTATCCTTTAATAAATATTGTATTTTATATGAAAGTTCATTCAGGAAACTCCCAGCTATAGTCAGTTCCCAACACACTCAGTTGCACACATCGAATGACAAAAGATGATGGCCTTTATTAATTCCAAAGAAGAAAAGAGTAACTTTACAGTGGAGAAACCTGACAGAGACCATTTAACATTACCAGAAAAGAGCCATATCAAGTACTACCTGATAGGATGAACTGAGAACAGCACAATATCACTTCTGTGAGAGTCTTGCTAAAAATGTACAACCCGAATGTAACTAGGAGGAATATCAGACAAACCCAAATTGAGGGCTATTATGCAAATATATACTCTTAAAAAAAGTATCAAGGTCATGAAAGACAAAGGAAAACTGAGGAACTGTACCAGAATTGGAATAAACTAAGCAAATGTGACAACTCAATGTAATGTGGGATCCTGATTGTATCCTGGACAAGAAAAAGTGCACTGTGGGAGAAGTGACAAAATTTGAATAAGATTAATTAATCAAAGTGTATCAAAATTATTATACTGGTTTTGATAACTGTATTACAAGCTATGTAAGATGGTAATATTTAGGGAAGATGGGTGAAGGAACTCTGTGAACTATTTTTACAATTTCTTTGAAAGTAAAATTATTTCTAAAAGAAAGATTAAAAAGCAACCGATCAATTAATAACTAAAATGACACTCTTTTATTGGCAGAAAAAAATCAATAATAAGGTAATAATATTTTAATGCCTTAGTCAAAAACTCTAGTTTTGAGTATCAAAACCTAGATACTCATTCTAAACCTCTAGATCAAATATTTTCAATGTATAATATCTTTCAGCATTTATTCTACTTTTTGCAGAAAGTAATTTCAGAAAACTTTACCAAGTGTAATAGAAATATATGATGAATTTTCTGAGGTAGGTATTTTAGTGGAAACTTTTAATAATGGAAGCACTTGAAAACCAACAGTCAATCCTGAAAGAAACAAAGACAGACAATATTGCAATTTGCAGGAGTTTTTTTGAAATGGCATTTTTATGAAACTCTACTAAACTTATCCTATTTTAAGACTTTCCTAACCCCTTATATATCTGTTGTTCATATGAAAGAACTTTAAAAAATTAAAATTATGGTTATGAATTCATTTTTAACATAAATGTAAATAAACAAATAGGATAATTAGGTTAAGAATTAAAACAAAACAAAATCCATATAAATATCTTAAGATGAATGATGGAAGATAATGTATGCTTAAAATAAATAGAGAAGGCTACAGTAATGGGAGCATTCAAAGAACAAAATAAAAGAGCTTTTAGAAATTAAAAGTATGCCTGCAGAAGTGAAAAATTCAATAGGAGGGTTAAAAGATCAAGTTGAAAAAATGTCCCACAAAATAATGTAAAAAGACAAGGGAAATGGAAATTAAGAGAAACAAGAAAATTAGAAGATCAATATCCAAATAATATGAGGTTCAGAAATAGAAGACAGAGAAATCGAAGGAAAGAAAATTATCAGAGAAATAATTCATGACAAATTTCTAATGGAAAGATACACAATTTAAGATTTAAAGGGTCCACAAAGTGCCCAACAAAAGGGATTTAAAAAAAAAGATCCAAACCAAGGCATATCACGATAAAATTTAAGAATGCCGGAGACAAAAGAATCGTGAAAGCTTCCATATACTGGTGATAAAGAGAAAATATTAAAAGCTTCCAAGTGAGAAAAAGATAAATCATTCAAAGACTCAGGAATTTATATAGACTTCAGACTTCTGAACAGCAAGACTGGAAGTTAGAAGAGAATGGAGCAAAGCCTTCAAAATTCTGAAGGAAAAAAGACCTCTACCATAGAATTCTGAATCCAGCTAAATACCCTCAAGTATGAGAATAAAATTCAGATGTTTTCCCAACACCAAGTTCTCAAAAAACTGATATCCCATACACCTTTTCTCAGGAAGCTCCTGAAGAATATACTATGTCAAAGCAGCACAGGTAAACAAAAAAGGGGAGAAATGGGTGGGGTCTAGGCATTAGGATCCAACACAGGACAGAAGTGGAGGAAAGGAAGATCCAGCACCACGAAAAAATAACTGATAGACTAATGTGTCTGAAGTACTGAGAGGATATTTACACTTCTGGCTGAGAATGCTGTCAATTTAACCTCCTAAATATTTTTCTCTGTGTCCACCATTATCACCATATAATCATCTAAACTACTAAAACAGGGTCTCAGTTGGTCTCCCACACTTAACCTTATACCTTTCCAATCTTCCCTCCGCAATAAAGCCAGATGACCATCTGTTATTTCTGTTTTGGGGCCAGATGACCTTTTAAAACATAAATCATGTAATTCTTTTTCTTAAAACAAAACATGACTTCCCAGTGTTCACAGGATTTTTAAAAATCCTTAATATGGCCCTACAAAGCCCTGCATGATCTGACTTCTCTTTTATTTTTAGATTCTTTACCCATACAAGACTCTCTTGGACCCATATACATGCATCACCTCTAGCTGAAAGGAATATCTCCCCCCTCTAAGGAATCACAAAACAAATTGCAATGAATTAAAAAATATTGAAACCATACAAGACAAGGATGACCTCTGTTACCACTGTTATTTAATAGTGTACTGCACATTCTAACCAGAGCAATTACGCAAGAGAAAGAAATAGAAGGCATCCAAATAAAAAAAGAATACGTAAAACTTTTCCTATTTGCAGATACCATGGTCCTATATACAGAAAATCCTGAAAACCCCACAAAAAAGCTATTGGAGTTAATTAACTAATTCAACTAAGTTGAGGGGTATAAGATCAACATACAAAAACCAGTAGTGTCTCTACACCTATACACTAGTAATGAATATCTGAAAACAGAAATCAAGGAAAAAGTCCCATGTACAATAGCAACTAAAATAATCAAATATCTAGGAATAAATTTAACCAAGGATAGAAAAGACTTATACATGGAAAGCTAAAAAACTTTGCTAAAAGAAACAAAGAAGGCATAAGTAAATAGAAGGACATTACAAGTTCATGGATTAGAAGACTAAATATTGTTAAGATGTCAATTCTTCCCAAAATGATTTACAGATTCAATGCAATTCCAGTCAAAATTACAACTACACCTTCTTTCCAGAAATGAAAAATGTCAATCATCCAACTGGTATGCCAGAGTAAAGGCTCCCAAATAGCCAAAACATCCTGAAAAAGAAGATAAGTTAGAGGACTCATACTCCCCTATCTTCAAACATATTACACAGCCATAGTAATGAAAACAGTATGGTAGTGGCACAAGGACAGGCACACAGGGCAATAGAATTGAGTTGAGAGTTCAGATAAACCCTCACATTTATGACCAACTGATTTTTGACAAAGTAACCAAGTTCAGGCAGGAAAGAAAACCATCTCCAACGAATGGTGCTAGGAAAACTATGCCACTTATGAACCGTATGAACCACAATCTCACATCATATACAAAAGTCACTTCAAAATGGATTGAATATAATATCTAAATGGATCTAAATACAAGAACCAGAACTATAGGAACTATATAATACGTAACTAACTATAAGAACTATATTTATAAGAAATATAAGTGGATCCAAATATAAGAACCAGAACTATAAAACTCCTAAAAGAAAGCACAGGGAACCATCATCAGGACCCTGTGTTAGACAATGGTTTCTTAGACTTACACCCAAAGCAAAAGGAACAACAACAACAAAAAATGGGACCGCATCAAAATTTAAAACATGTGTACAAAAGACTTCATCATGAAAGCTAAAAGACAACTTACAGGGGTGCAAGGGTAGTTCAGTGGTATAATTCTTGCCTGCCATGCAGGAGACCTGGGTTCGATTCTAGGTCCATGCACTTCTCAAAAAAACAATCAAAACAAAACAAACAAACAAAAAATTAACAAAAGGTGCCATGATAACAGGATACTCATGTGGAAAAGTAATGAAATGTGACCCCACCATACAGCATACCAAAAAAAAGACAAGCCACAGAATGGGAGAAAACATTTGGAAACCACATATCCATTAAGGGTTTAATACCCAGAATATATAAAGAAATCCTACAACTCAACAACCAAAAGACAAATAACCCAATAAAAATAGACAAAAGGCTTGAACAGACATTTCATCAAAGAAGATATACAAATGTCCAAAAAAAAGTACATGAAAAGATGCTGAACATCATTAATCATTAGGAAAATGAAAATCAAACCCCAATGTCATCAAAAGGGTGACATAAGACATCTACTAAAAACCTCTCCCCAGAGAATCAGTAGGAAAAAAAAAAATCTCACTGTGAGGAACTCTGGAGCAAAGTAGACTGGAGAAGGATCCTAAAAATACTGAATCAAAGAAACAGAAAAATATCAAGTAGGAAACTTCTGTCATGGACCAGCCAGTCTTTATCATTTGGTCACAATCAGTTTGGGAAGTGTCCAGAGGCAGCAGCTGGGATTCCTCCCACCCCCCACCAGGGACACAGACTAAAATCTCTCACTGTAGTGAGAGAAATCCCCACCTATATCCAGTCATGGAGGCCCAAGTCCAGAGGGACCCACAGCAGGACTCAGACCACTGGGGAGGGCAGAATACAAAAGCGCACCAAGGAGGAGCTTCCAAAACGGAGGATTTTGGAGGGAATGGCAAAATCTGCTTCTTTCCCAAAAGCAGCAAGTAGCCAGGCAGGAACTGTCCAAGTCAACTGTTTGGCAACCTGGGGGGACAGGGGGGAACACCCCTGTCAACACCCAAGTCAATGCAGAATGGAATGAGAAAATGGGGGCAAAGGCTGCAATTTTGGCCATGGCTCCTGGCCCCCATCCACCACACTTGAGGGAATCAGCAGCAGGAAGCCTGATCCTTGCCTGCAGGATGTCTGTGGACTGGGGTGGCTGTGGGAGTCTTCCACCCAAGTACAGAGGGGATCACAGCCAACATTGAGCCAGATATTGGCTGGCAAAGTGAGATCCACACAGTTTCAGTACTGCCCAGTCAGATGCTGACAGGGCAGTGCCAGTAGCTGAAGAGCGCCATCTTCTGGAAAGGCCAGAAAGTGCAGGGGAAATAAGCAGGGCTTTTCGGTGCCTCTTCAGGCCCTACCATAGGCACATAAGAGCTGGTCTACACCCCCAGCACTATTTGGCTGTGAAATACTGATGATCCAATTGTCAAAGGTGTGACCTGACACAAACTGAAGCAACAACTAAATCCTAGATGAGAGAGAAACCAACCTTCAAAAGAGACTCATCAAAATAATCAGATGACCAGATATCAGCAAAAAATCACAAAGGATACTAAAACACTGGAAGATATGGCCAAGTAAAAGGAACAAATAAAAAAGTCAGAGGATCTGGAACAACTAATCAAAGATGTTCAAACAAATCTCCTGAATCAATTCAAAGAAATGAAGCAAAATATAGATAGATAAGGAGATAAATATATTAAGAAGATACTAGAAAAGCAGAAAGAGTTTAAAAGAATACATAGAAAAATAACAGACATTATGTAAATGAAAGACACTGTAGATGAAACTAAAAATATGCTAGAGACAGACAGCAGAGGCAGAAGTTAAGATCAGCAAGCTAGAAAACAATGCAACTGAATTTGAACAGACAAAAAAAATGGAGAAAAAAATTTTAAAGTTTGAGCAGGGTCTCAGAGAAATGACTGACAAGACAAACACGTGCATCATAGGTATTCCAGAACAAGAAGAGAAGGGAAAAGGACAAGGAATAATATTCAAGGAAGTAATGGCTGAAAATTTCCCAACCCTTATAAAAGACATAGATATGCAAACCCAAGAAGCCCGATGTACTTCAAAGAGAATAAATCTGAACAGACCTACTCAAAGACACACACTAATCAAACTGTCAAATGCCACAGAGAATGTGAAAATTCTGAAAGCAGAAAGAGAAAAAGGCAACTCACTACATGCAAGGCAGACTACATAAGACTTAAGTGCTGATTTCAAATCAGACATCACGGAGGTGAAAAGGCAGTGTTATAATATATTTAAAATAATGAAAGAGAAAAATTGCCAGACAAGAAATCTCTATCCTGCAAAGCTTTTCTTCAAAAATGAAGGAAAGGAGGTGATGCAACAGAGCCGGGGTGCTACAGCACCCAGCCAAATGCCAACCGTGGGGCAGTGGTGACTGCACAACCAATGGCGTCCCCCACGGAGACCTCCGGGTTACCACAGAGTCCCCAGAGCCAAGGACTATGACCGCAAGTGCGTGTTCTGCCAGATCACGCTGGGGCAGAAACCAGGCACCAAACTCCTGCCCTGTGAGAATGAAGAGGTAGTTTGCTTCAAAGATATCAACCCAGCAGCACTTCATCATTATCTTGTAGTGCCAAAGAAACATACTAGAAACTACAAAGAACTAAAGAAAGATCAAGTAGAATTGGTTGAGAGCATGGTAATTGGTGGAAAGGTCATTCTTGAAAAGAATAATTTCATTGACTTCAAAAATATGAAGATGGGTTTCCATACGCCACCATTCTGTTCTCTTTCCCACTTGCACCTTCATGTTCTGACACCAGCCACTCAGCCTGGCTTCATATCAAAATTTGTTTATAGAGTCAATTCCTACTGGTTTATCACAGCTGATTATTTGATTGATAAACTACGAATATGAAAATGTCAACATTAGGAAGACTTTCCTAATCATGGTTCAACATAAATTAATATTTTACTCCCTTAGAAGTCTACTTGCTATTTTAAGGTTTGTTGGGTTATATAAGCAGCTATAACTGAGTGGCCTTAAATCTTTTCTGAATGTATATTTCTTGATCTATGATGTAGTTTAAATGAATATCTGTCATTGACTACTGTGGTAGTTAGATTCAGTTGTCAACTTGGCCAGGTGAAGGCACCTAGTTCTGCTGCTTTGGACATGAGCCAATGGTACATGAACCTCATCTGTTGCTCATTACATCTGCAGTTGGCTAAGAGGCGTGCCTGCTGCAATGAATGAGAGAGCACAACGTAGCACAGCCCAAGCAGCTTGGCATACCTCAACTCAGCACTTGAAGCTTAGCCCAGGCCTTTGGAGATACAGAAAGGAATCACCCCAGGGAAAGTTGTTGGAACCCTGGGGCCTGGAGAGAAGGCCAGCAGAGATCACCCTGTGCCTTCCCATGTAAGAAAGAACCTCAGTTGAAAGTTAGCTGCTTTTCCTCTGAAGAACTAATGAAATAAATCCCCTTTTATTAAAAGCCAATCCGTCTCTGGTGTGTTGCATTCTGGCAGCCAGCAAACTAGAACAATTACTTTGTTTTAATGGTTACTTATCTGAAAAGTACATACTATGGCTAAAATCCCATAAAAAACTGTTAATCAATAAGGGCTCTGTATTTTAAAAATTCAAAAGTTTTTTTCACAATAGTCAATTAGAGGAATGATTTATGTGTATTTACTTTGAAGAATAAACAAATATGAAAAGAACTTTATTAGAATCTTTATTATTTTGAAGTAGTAAAAAATTAACTATTTATTGACAGTTCTTTCATTTTAAATAATTACTCAAAATATGGAATACTCCAATATAAAGCAATCTCTGACCTTGTGATGGAAAGAATTGTATCATTTTTCACTTAAATTTCAGATGTTTGTTTTCACCTCCTGAAGCTTAGCATTTTTGTAATATACTGATCCTGAAAGCTGGGAACATAATATCCAACAGCGAATTTGTAATAACAATCAGTGTGGCTAACAACAGAAGTCACTGCAATGGAATTTACTGTAGGAACATAAATGGGGAAGAAACATAAGTGGTTAACATAGTAAAACTGGCAGAAACTGTTGTTTTATGGCTTGATTTTTGTGCCAAAGGAAAATTGAAAAGATTTCATCATGTAAAAGGCTTCATTTGAAAGAAGAGATAGACTTGGTTATTAAAATAAATTTGCACATCTACTGTATTAATATTAAAGATACATCATTTCATGAGGCCTATTTCATTAGGACTTGCTTGTTGGCCCTAAGCCATTTTAATACATCTGTGTATCTCCAATAACAGTGGTGAATGTGAATGAAGAGTAAGTGCTCAGAGCTAATCCTACATTGTGCCAGTATATAATAGGTCCATGTACATGAATATAAATGGACATAAGGATAAATATGGTGACGTTGGGAATGAGCTAAACTTACTATTTTCTTTCTTTGGGTGTTTGTGATATAAAATACAGTTTTAAGGAATGAAATACTGCAATGTTTGGTTAAAACATCTGGAGTCAGTATCGTTTAGTTTGTTCATTCATTTATTCATTCAGCAAACATTTGTAGAGTATTTAATGCATACTAGACCCTGTGATAGAATCAAGGAATAAAGAAATGTGAACAATCTTCCTTCAACTGCTAACAGAGGGGAAGACAAAATCAGTGGGTAGAATTGAGTGTAGTAAGTGTTGTAATGGTTATATGTCCAAAGAAGAGACTGTGGAGGAGGAAGCCCCTCTGAAAGCATGTGGCAGTGGAACTAAGCCGTAAAGACTTAATGTTGGGCAGGCAGATTATAGCAGTTTAGTTGAGGGACCCACCTGTACTTGAATTCTGCTTTTAATATTATTTATTTTACAACTGAAATGAATGTCAATTTCATTTTAATCACTGGCAGTGGGGAAAGGAATTTGGAAGTCGGTATTATGGGTTGTCAAAGTTGGATTACAAGGTTTTCAACACTGCTTTCTTTGTGAAGTAGCTCACTGAACAACTACTTGGATTAGCAGTTACAAGTTTCCATAAATAGGCTAAAATATGACCAGCTGCAGGAAAGGAATTTTCAACATGCGAAAATTGAGTGCTTTACTATGTATACTTGTAATGCTATAATTGACAATAGTGTGAAAATAGGATGCAAGTTATTTAAGGTATTCTTAAATGCCTTGTGGATCTCTTAAAAAATGTGTTTAGTCCATTAATTTAATTTATGTAGGTTTAATATTCTCTCATATGTTTTTCTTTTTGTTTGGAAACACATTTTTATGGGAGAGTCTCTGCTTTTACTTGTAAAGATTAAACAAATTGCTACAATAAAATTCATTTACCCTTTTCAGTAATCTAAGTATTTGGTGACTCCTTCACTGTAACATTAGCTCTAAACCAAGCTAATTCATAACCTTTCTTTAAAAAATGCTTTAATTTATGCATGTTGTGATGTCATTTGTTTAAAATTGTATGACTGTAGAATTATTAACAATGAACTATTTCAAATTGTAATTATTTAGCCAGAAGAAAGCTAAATAAAAATGAGAAAATACTGCATCAAAAAAAAAAAAAAAAGAAGAAGAGGAAAATATCCACAGATACCAGAAGCTGAGTTCATTAACAAGAGACCAGCCCTACAAGCATAACTAAAGGGAGTTCTGCTGGCTGAAAAGAAAAGACAGGAGAGAGGCCTGGAGAAGCATACAGATATGAAGAGTATTAGTAATGGTAACTAAAATGATAAAAAGAGAGGAAAAATAGATCTGATAAATAAAAGCCAAAGGATAAAATGATTTATAGTAATAACATAGAATGTTAATGGATTAAATTCACCAATCAAAAGATACAGACTGACAGAATGGATTAAATAACATGATCCATCTATATGTTGTTTACAGGAGACTCATTTTAGACCCAAAGATACAAACAGGTTGAAAGTGAAAAGACAGATAAAGATATTTCATGTAAGCTGCAACCAAAAAAAAGGAAAAAAAAGCTGTAGTAACTATACTAACATAAGACAAAATAAACTTTAAATGCAAAACTGTTATAAGAGATAAAGAAGAATACTATATGTGCTGGTTTGAAAGGATGTATGTCCCCTAGAAAAGCCATGTTTGAATCAAAACCCCATTTTGTAAAGGCAGAATAATCCCTATTCAATACTGTATGTTTGCGTCTGTAATTAGATCATCTCCCTGGAGATGTAACCCACGCAAGGTGGTTGTTAAACTGGATTCGGGGAGATGTGTCTCCACCATTTGGGTGTGTCTTGATTGGTTTACTGGAGTCCTATAAAAGAGGGAACATTTTGGAAAATGAAAGAGATTCAGAGAGCGCAGAGCAGAATGACATAGCCACGAGAAGCAGAGTCCACCAGCCAGTGACATTCGGAGATGAAGAAGAAAAATGTCTTCCAGGGAGCTTCATGAAACAAGAAGCCAGGAGAATAAGCTAGCAGATGATGCCGTGTTCGCTATGTGCCCTTCCAGATGAGACAGGAACCCTGACCGTGTTCACCATGTGCCCTTCCAGATGAAAGAGAAACTCTGTGTTCACCATGTACCCTTCCACTTGAGAGAGAAACCCTGAACTTCATCGGCCTTCTTGAACTAAAGTATCTTTCTCTGGATGCCTTAGATTGGACATTTCTATAGACTTGTTTTAACTGGGACATTTTCTCGGCCTTACAACTGTAAACTAGTAACTGGCAGCTAGCAAACTACAACACTATATATTAATAAAACAAGCAATTCACCAAGAAGAAATAATAATCATAAATATTTATGAACCTAATCAAGGTGCCCCAAAGTACATAAGGCAAGCACTGGCAAAACTGAAGGGAAAAACAGACATCTCTACGATGACAGTAGGAGACTTCAACACACCACTCTTTCCAATAGACAGAACATCTACACAGAGGATAAAGAAGGACACAAAGAGCCTAAATAATTTGATAAATGAACTAGATCTAACAGAAATATACAGAACATTGCACCCCAAAACAGTATGATATACATTCTTCTCTAGTACTCATGGAACATTCCTCAAGAAAGACCATATGCTGGGGCAAGAAACAGTCTTAATAAATTAAAAAAGACAAATTATACAAAGCACCTTCTCTGATAAGGGAATGAAGCTGGAAATCAATAACATTCAGAGAATCAGAAAATTCACAAATATATGGAGGTTAAACAGCATGCTCTTAAACAATCAGTGGGTCAAAGAAGAAATTGCACAAAAAATCAATAAATACTTCAACATAAATGAAAATGAGAACACATTCAAAACTTATGGGATGCAATGAAGGCAATACTGAGAGGGAAATTTATAGGCCTAGATGACTACATTAATATGGAAGAAAGAACTAAAACCAACGTCCTTAATGAACTGGAGAAACTAGAGAAAGAACAACAACTAACCCCAAAGCAAGCAGAAGGAAAGAAATAAAGATTAGAGCAGAAATTTAAAAAATGGAGAATAAAAAAAGAATAGAGAAAATCAACAAAACTAGAGTTGATTCTTCGAGATCAATAAAATCAACAAATCCTTAGCTAGACTGCAATAAAATTGACAAATCCTTAGCTAGACTGACAAAGACAAAAAGAGAGAAGACACAAATAAATAAAATCAGAAATGAGAGGGCGTCAATTACTATGGACCCTGAAGAAATAAAATAGATTTTAAGAGGATACTGTGAAAAACTGTACATCAATGAACTAGACAACATAGATGAAATGGACAACTTTCTAGAAACAAGCGAACAACCTACACTGACTTGAGAAGAAATAGAAAACCTCAACAAGCCAATCATACATAAAGAGATTGAATCAGTTATCAAAAACCTCCTGATAAAGAAAAGTCCAGTCCAGATGGTATCACAGGAGAATTTTATCAAGCTTTCAAAAGAGAATTAATACATTCCTGTTCAAACTCTTCCAAACTATTGAAGAAAAGGAAACACTACCTAATTCATTCTATGACACTAAAATCATACTAAAACCAAAGCCAGATAAAGATACAAGAAAGCTACAGATCAATCTCTCTAATGAATATGAATGCAAAAATCCTCGACAAACTACTTGCAAATTGAATCCAACATCACATTAAAAGAATTATACACCATTACCAAGTGAGTTTTATTTCAGGTATGCAAGCCTGGTCCAACACAAAAAAACCAATTACTAATATACACCACATTAACAAATCAAAAGGGAAAAGCCACGTGATCATTTCAATTGATGCAGAAAAGGCATTTGACAAAATTCAGCATCCTTTCTTGATAAAATCACTTCAAAGATTGGAATAGAGGGAAATTTCCTCATAATAAAGAGCTTATATGAAAAACCCACAGCTAATATCATGCTTAACGATGAAAGACTGAAAGCGTTCCCTCAAGATCAGCAACAAGACAAGGATGCCCACTGTCACCACTGTTATTGAACACTGTACTAGAAGATCTAGCTTGAACAATTAATAAAAATAAAACAATAGGAGGGGGTGCCAAGATGGTGGCTAAGCAAGGTGTGGGATTTAGTTCGTCCTCCAGAGCAGCTACTAAATAGCCAGAAACAGTACAGAACAACTGCTGGGGCCACGTCAGTGACCAAGACACCAGCGTACCCCAGTCTGGATACCTAGACTGACTGTGAGCCTACACAGAACTGTGAGTGACCCAAGCCGCGGCGGCCAGTGCCCCTCCCCCACAGGCTGCTTCCCAGAGGGGAAAGGAAAGAGACTTTACTAGCAGCAGGGGCTGAGTGCAACTAAGCTCCAATTGTGGAATTAATTCACAAATTCTGACTACTAAAAATAGGCCCCCAGCTCAGCTGAACCTCCAGTAAAAGTGGAGGTTGCTGGTTTTTGCCCCAGCGCCTAGGGGGCAGGGCTGATGGAAAAAGAAAAAAGAAAAAAAGAAACAGAGGTTTTTTGGATCAGATAGCACATGATACTTGAAAGGGTCTGGGCCCTGAAGGAAAGGAGGGGGCACATAGGATCTGAAGGTACACAAAGCAACATATCAACTTATGCTCTTAATTGGCAAACCCAAGGAACGGGGGTCCTGCTCTGAGAAGGATTTTTCTCTTTCTGTTTTGTGGCTATGTTTCTACAAAGGCTTGACTGCTTTTGAATACATCAGCAGGGCTTCTCAGGCTGCAACTGCCCCAGGCACAGGGAGAAACAAGCTTGTTTGTGAGCTTGTCTGGAGCCTGTGACTTCCCCAGGGGAAGGGTGGGCCCAGCTAAGATGGATTCCCTCCCTCAAGGAATTCAGACCCCAGAGTATGGAAAAGTGAAGCCACTAAAGTCAACCTACAACCTCTCCTCTGTCTCCACCATGCCTCCAGCAGGGAGAGTCAGCTGCAGTTAAAGATACCGTATCACCTTATGCTGGTGGGATCCGCAGGCAGACAAGCGCCACCTACTGGGCAGGATAAGAAAAACAGAGCCCAGAGACTTCACAGGAAAGTCTTTCAACCTGCTAGGTCTCACCCTCAGGGAAAACTGATGCAGGTGACTCTTTCCTCCTGAGAGGAAGACAGTCTGCTCTGGGAAAATCTGGCTGGGGTCTATAATACT
Source organism: Myrmecophaga tridactyla (assembly GCA_004026745.1). NCBI lineage: Eukaryota > Metazoa > Chordata > Mammalia > Pilosa > Myrmecophagidae > Myrmecophaga > Myrmecophaga tridactyla. The sequence continues at coordinate 115 of PVIY010038786.1, read as the reverse complement.
TAAGTAGACCCTACTAAGTGTGGGTGGGGGGGAAGGCACCCTACAGGCAGGGCAAGAAACAAGAAAAGAAGAACTGAAAAATTCTGCTCTGTTAAACAAAACCTAAGCTAGTGGT
>PVIY010038785.1:0-23619 GCA_004026745.1 Myrmecophaga tridactyla | reverse complement strand
CTGGTCAGTGCAGGCCATCATAGCCAGGACTTGCTCTCTCTTTCCCCACTGTCGAGGACTAGGATCCTGTGCAAGCCCCTAAGAAATGCTCTTTCTTCCCTGTCAACCTGGGTTTGTCCGAGTCATTCTTTGGTCTGTTGTACCCTTGCAGTTAGCTGGAAGGCGGTCTTACTGCATAGCTCCTCACCTTACTTGAAACGTGGTGGGTCCTGGTGATAGATGAGTTAAAACCAGGTTTAGGGAGGCTGCTGATTCCACCTGTAATGGGGAAGCTAGTTTAGGATTTCCCCTCCTGCTCTAAACAATAAGGAAAGCTGTGGAATGTGTAAAACAGCTATTTGCAGGACAACAATCAACTCTAAGCTAAGATCCTTAAATGAAGGAAACACATGAGGTGAACCCTGCATTTTCCCCTGATTTTTCTCTTTTTTCAAGATTTTGGTCCTGGTCAGGAGATATATCCCCACTTCAAGATCAAAAGTCTTTCATGTATATTACCTATATGAGTTTTAAGGTTTCATTTTTATAATTCGTTCATTAATCCTCATAGAATTGACCTTTGTACATTATATGTGTTTAGAATACAGTCTATCAGTCCCATGGGGATAGTTTGTTTCTGCTTGATCAATGAACATCCTATCCTTCATCTATAATATTATCTATTTCTGAGTTCTCTTTTTCTTCAGACACTAGTTTATCAAATTTCTAGTTAGAAAATACCCACCAGATTTTGGTTTTGTTAGTCCTCTCTCCTGTATCCTTGTGAATTATGGTGTTAACTTAAAATTTAATTAACTTATGATTTTCTAGTTAACTCTATTTTCATTTTTTTTAACTCATTAAGTGGACATTTAACTAATTTTGAGGTCTTAATCTCATTAAAGTAGTGAAATCTATAAATTACATCGAAGTATCAATTTAACAGCATCTCAGAGTTTTGATATATATTTTCACTCTTTTCGTTTCCACAATCTATACTTCACATTATGAACTATTGAGGGGGTCCTCCATGTTAGTGCCTCTTCTACAATTTATCCCATCTATTGTGCCCTGAAATGACTACATGTTTACCTCCTTGTTTTGTACCCAATATTATGGTTGGTTCTCTCTGCCTCTACCTTAAATTTATATTAATTCTTCATTTTGGAATTATTTCAGACTTATAGGAAAGTTTCAGAAATATTATAAAGGATTCCCTTATTTCTCAAACAGTATACAAAATTAATTAAAAATGAATCACAAAAAAACAAAAAAAAATGAATCATAGACTTAAATGCTAAAAGTAAAGGTATAAAAGGTTTAGAGAAACACAGATTTAGACATGGTTTAAGGAGGTGCTGTGGCCAGGAAGGAAGTGAGGGTGGCTGACTAGGGCTCTGGGAGGGATCCTTGTGGCGGTGCAGATGTCTACAGCTTAACTGTGTCAATGTCAAGTCCTGGCTGTTACGTTCAGTCGTTTTCAAAGATATTGTTGGAAAGTGGGTCTAGGCTACATGGTATCTCTGTTTCAAAACAAGAAGTTTGCTCTAAAAATCCAATTGAAGAAAGGAAGGAAAAGTTTAAAAATGCAATGTGCCTTTAAAAAGCAAAAGAATGAGGAGGTGGGAGCGTAGTGAGCCCTTTGATCACCTCCAGTATGGCCATGGAGATCCTCTGTCAGAGGGAGGTGAATCTCTGCTTCAATAAAGACCTCACTTCCTCTTGAATCAGAAGTCACAGCATTCCTGCTGCCTTTACAAAGACCTAAATGTTCCTATTCAAGCTTTTGTACTAACTAGAGAGGTCCAGGAGAAACCCCAGACTGGGTAGGTCTTGACACCGATTTGTGAAGCATAAAGGCTGTGGGCACTAACCTCCATACCTAGGCTAACCCCACCCCCCGTCCATAGTTTCACACAGTCTCACGCTGCCCCCCACCAGCTCTGCACATCCGCATCCATCCAGGCCCCCAATCACATCATTCAGCTCTGGGAACTGCACTTTACAGCAGTCCTAGAACCGCACATGCACACAGCCCTCAGCCTTACTTCCCAGCTTGAGAAAGTGCTGACCTGCACAGCCGAGTCACATCTGCCCCCAATCCACAAAGGCATAATGCTACCTGCTGCCACAGATCTATGCATGTGAGCAAAGGGCCCCATGCCTTAGATCAGCACAAATCAGGGTTATGTCCCCCAGACTAGAGCACCCACACAACTACATTCTCCCTGGCTGCTGGGCTACCACATCCACAAGCATCAGCATAACATCCCCAACCTGCACCTATACCTGCCTTGAAACAAATCACCATACTGAGTGCCCCACTGCATGCACTGCTTCCTGCTGTACAATCATCCTGCAAACACAAGGCCTTAGACTACTGAAAGAAATCAACTCCCAAAGTAAATCAATCAAGACATTCACATGCCACAAAAACAGCAGAATTCTAAGCATATCACAATGCAGACAGATATAGCCCTGCCTAATGACCAAATTAAAACACTTGAGAAGACACAGACATTGGAACAACTAATCAAAGATGTTCATACAACTCTACTTAATAAATAAGTGGCATAGCAAATGACATGAAGGAGATCAAGAAGACAGTAGAAGAGCAGAAAAAGGAACTTGAAAGAATAAATAGAAAAATAACAGGTATCACAGAGATTAAAGATTCTGTTGACCAAATAAAAAACATGTAGAGGCACACAACACCAGATTTGAAGAGACAGAAGAAAGAATAAGTGATGTAGAGGATAGTATAATTGACTTCGAAGACTCAAAACAGCAAGTGGCAAAAAAAAAATTGAATTGGAACTCAGGGAAATGATAGGCAAAACAAAGCACACAAATAGAAGAATCATTGGTGTCCCAGAAGGAGAAGAGAGGACTAAAGGGCTAGAAAGAGTAGTTGAGGATATAATGGGGGAACACTTCCCAACCTTCAAAAAGGACATAAATATACAAGTCAAAGAAGCCCAATGAACTCCAAACAGAATATATCCAAATAGGCCTTCCCCAAGGCACATACTAATTAGTCTGTCAAATGTTGAAGAGAAACAGAAAATCCTGAAAGTGGCAAGAGAAAAACAATTTACTACATACAAGGGAAACCAAATAAGCCTGAGTTCAGACTACGCAACTAACACCCTGGAGGTGAGAAGGCAGTGGTATGATATATTCAAGATCCTGAAAGAGAAAGACTTACAGACAAGAATTCTGTAACCAGCCAAATTGTCCTTAAAATTAAGGGAGAGATTAAAGTTTTCACAGACAAACAAATCCTGAAAGAATTTGTCAACAAGAGACTGGCCCTATAAGAAATAGTAAAAGGAGTTCTGTAGGCTGAAAAAAAAAGATAGGAGAAGGAGGTCTGGAGAAGGGCACAGAATTGAAGAGAACCACTAAGGGTAATTTAAAGAATACAAAGAGAAGGAGGGAAAGAATATATGGATCTAACAAATAAAATTAGAAAGATAAGATGATGGAATCAAGAAATGCCTTTTCAGTAATAACTTTGAATGTTAACAGACTAAAGTTGCCAATTAACTATACAGATTGGCAGAATGAATTAAAAAACATAATCCAGATATATGATGTTTACAAGAGACTCATCTTAGACACAAGGATGCAAATAGATTATAAGTGAAAGAATGGAAAAAGATTTCCCACACAAGTTGTGACCAAAAGAAAGGAGTAGGTATACTAATATTGGACAAAATAGACTTTAAATGTAAAGACATCATAAGAGACAAGGAAGGACTATATACTAATTAAAGCGTAAATTCACCAAGAAGGTGTAACAATCATAAATGTTTATGCTCCCAATCAAGGAGCTCCAAAATACATGAGACAGACATTGGCAAAACTGAAGGAAGTGATAGATGTTTCAACAATAGTAGGAGACTTCAATACACCCCTCTCCTCCATAGAAAGAACAACCAGACAGAAGATCAATAAGGAAATAGAGAAGTTAAATAACTTGATAAATGAATTTGACTATAGGCATATATAGGTTATTGCACCCCGAAGCACAAGGATGTACATTCTTTTCTAGTGCTCATGGAACATTCTCCAGGACAGATCATATGCTGGCACCCAAAACAGGTTTTTATAAATTTATAAACATTGAAATTATTCAAAACACTTTCTCTGATCACAATGGATGAAGCTGGATCTCAATTACCACCAAAGAATGAGAACGTTCACCAATATATGGAGATTAAATAGCACACTCTAAACAACCAGTGGGTCAAAGAAGAAATTGCTAGAGAAATCAATAGCTATCTGGAGATGAATGAAAATGAGAATTCAACTTATCAGAACTTATGGGATGCAGCAAAGGCTGTGCTGAGAGGAAAATTTATATTGCCCTAAATGCCTATATTAAAAAGCAAGAAAAAGCCAAAATTTAAGGCTTAGATGCACACCTGGAGGAACTTGAGAAAGAACAATAAACTAACCCCAAGGCAAATAGAAGAAGGGAAATAATAAAGATTAAAGCAGAGATAAATGACTGGGAGAACAAAAGAATAATAGAAAGAGTCAATAAAACCAAAAGTTGGTTCTTTGAGAAAATCAATAAAATTGATGGGCCACTAGCAAGACTGACAAAGAAAAAAAGAGAGAAGATGCAAATAAAGAAAATCAGAAATGAGAAAGAGTTTGTTACCAGAGACCTTGAAGAAAAAAAAAGAAATCATAAGAGGATGCTATGAACAACTATATGCCAAGAAACTGGACAACTTAGATGAAATGGAAAAATTCCTGGAGACACAAAAACAAGCTACACTGACTCAGGAAAAAATAGAAGATCTCAACAAACCAATCACAAGTAAAGAGATTCAATCAGTCATCAAATCTCTTCCTAGAAAGAAAACCCCAGGGTCAGATGACTTCACAGGGGAATTTTACCAAACATTCCAGAAAAAACTAACACCAATCCTGCTCAGATTTTTCCAAAAAATTGAGGAAAAAGGAACTCTACTTAACTGATTTTATGAAGGTAATATCATTTTAATCTCAAAACCAGGTAAAGATGCTATAAGAAAGGAAAACTACAGGTCAATCTCCCTAATGAACATAGACACAAAAAATCTCAACAAAATATTAGCAAATAAAATTTAACAGTACATTAAAAGACTCATACACCATGACCAAGTGGGGTTTATACCAGGAATGCAAGGATGGTTCAACACAAGAAAATCAATTAATGTAACATAGCACATTAACAAATTGAAAGGGAAAAAAATCACACGATCATCTCAATTGATGCTGAGAAAGCATTCAACAAAATAAAGCACCCTTTTCTGATAAAAACACTCCAAAAGACAGGGATCAAAGGTAACTACCACAATACGATAATGGGAATATATGAAAAAATGACAGCCAGCATTGTACTCAATGGAGAGAGACTGAAAGCTTTCCCCCTAAGATCAGATACAAGGCAAGGGTGTCCATTGTCATCTCTATTATTCAACATTGTGCTAGAAGTTCTAACTAGAGCAATCAGACTGCACAAATAAAAGGCATCAAATTGAAAAGGAAGAAGTAAAAGTTATTATTTGCAGATGATATGATATTATACTTGGAAGATCCTGAGAAATATACAGCAAAGTTACTTTAGCTAATAAATTCAGCAAGGTGGCAAGATATAAAATTAATGTGCAAAAATCGGTAACATTTCTATACACAAGCAATGACCTAGCTGAGGAGTCGGTTAAGGAAAAAAATCATTCAAAATAGCAACTAAAAGAATCAAGTAATTAGGAATGAACTTGACTAGGGATGTAAAGGACTTGTAAACAGAAAACTACATAACGTTGCTAAAAGAAATCAAAGGATATCTAAATAGGTGGAAAGACACTCCCTGCTCTCGAATAAGAAGGCTAAATATAGTTAAGATGTCAATTCTCCCGAAATTGACCAACAGTTTCAGCATAGTACCAATCAAAATTCCAACAACCTACTTTGCAGATTTGGAAAAGCTAGCTACCAAATTCATCTGGAAGGGAAAGAGACCCTGAATAGCTAGAAGCATCCTAAAAAACAAGAATGAAGTGGGAAGACTAACACTTCCTAACTTTAAAATGTATTATAAAGCCACAGGTCAAAACACATGATACTGGTACAAAGACAAAAGAATTGACCAATGGAATCGAATTGACAGTGCAGAAATAGACCACCAAATCTATGGTCAGCTGATTTTTCACAAGGCCCCCAAATCCTCTGAACTGGGACAAAATAGTCTTTTCAATAATTGGGCATGGAAGAACTGGATATCAATACCAAAAGAATGAAAGAGGACCCCATCTTACCCCCTACACAAAACTTAACTGAAAGTGGATCAAACATGTGAATATAAGCACTAACACCATAAAACTTCTAGAAGAAAATGTAAGGAAACATCTTCAAGACTTAGTAGTAGAAGGTAACTTCGTAAACTTCACACCCAAAAGCACAAGCAACAAAAGAAAAAAAAGATAAATGGAAACTCCTCAAAAATGAAATGCTTCTGCACCTCAAAAGACTTAGTCAAAAAGGTGAAGAGGCAACAAATTCAGTGGGAGCAAATATTTGGAAATCACATATTGGACAAAGGTTTGATTTCCTGTATATACAGAGAAATCATAAAACTCAACAACAAAAGAACAAACAACGCAATTATAAAATGGGCTAGAGATATGAATAAGCATTTTCCTGAAGAGCAAATACAGATGGCTCAAAAACACATGAAGAGATGCTCATTTTCATTGGCTATAAGGGAAATGCAGATTAAGACTACAATGAGATACCACCTCATACCTATAAAAATGGCTGCTATTAAACAAACAGGAGACTATAAATGTTGGAGAGAATGTGGAGAAACTGGGTCACTTATGCACTGCTTGTGGGAATGTATAAGGGTGCAGCCACTATGTAAGACTGTTCGGCGGTTCCTTAGGAAACTAAATATCGAGTTGCCCAATGACCCAGTAATAGCACTATTTGGTATATATCAAGAAGAGCTGAAAGCAGTGAAACAAACAGACATTTGCACACCGATGTTCATAGCAGCATTATTCACAATCGCCAAAAGATGGAAACAAACCAAATGCCCATCAACAGATAAGTAGATCAACAAAATGTGGTATATACATATTGTGGAATATTATGCAGCAGTAAGACAAAATGATGTCCTGAAGCACATGAGAAGATGGATGAGCCTTGAGGACATAATACTGAGTGAAATTAGCCAGACTCAAAAGGATAGAAACTGTATGACTCCACGTTTATGACAAGCATAAAGGTTATAATCAGAGGCTTATATATAGAATATGGGGGACTTAGAGATACATAGAAGCTAGAGATGGGTGAACTGTTAACTAATGAGGCTCAACTCCAATGTAAGGGAATAGATAGGAGCATAGGTGATTCTCTAGTGGGTCTAAAAGAAATATTACCATATTGAAGATGAACATGATTGAAATGAGCTTTATAGACCTACATGTCCCACTGATCAACATTAGATATATGAACTAGTTCTCACAAGAATTATTTCAAATATATGATGCTTGTATAAAGAGTGTTTAAGTCCAGGATACAGGGGGAAGATTTCTATTCCATGGTATGAGCTATGTTCAAAAGGATACCATCAGCACTACCACAGCAACATCAGAGGTGAATAATGGGCGGAGGGACAAGAGTTAAGAGGAGGTTTAGATTTCCTATTGGGCAAGGGTGTGTTTATTGGGGACAATGAAATTATCTAAAATTGAGAATGTTGATGGGCTGTGAACTTTGGGCCCTCTACATGATGCCCATGAATGCAGGTGGCTGAAGGATGCACTGATGGAGAAGTAGATTGGTGAATGGTGGTGTATACTTATGAATGAAGTTTGGGCTGCTACGTAAAGGAACAAAGTTGTGAGGCATGCAACGATGTGAATGAACGGGTGAGACATTTGGTAAGACAAAATAAGCCAGAAACAAAAGAACAAGAATGGTATGGCCACCTTTAGAAAATGCTTATAAGAAAACAGGGGCCTAGATTGGAACCTTTTAGAGCAGACACATTAAGTCCGGAGTGGTGATTATTATTTCTGAATTTTGAGAGGTTTATATATATATACAACCTGATATTTAGAGATAAGGATGAAGCTGAATAGGTTGGGGTTAAGGTAATTGAGAACATATGGGTAAGGAAGACAGTGTCTATATTTTAGAATCACACATACTCTTTGAGACTAATGGAAGAAAGTTTTATTTGGTCTGGAACTGAAATTTTCTGTAGTGCATAATTTAATTCACCCTATCTGTATAGCTCATTTGAACAATTGAAACATAGGAAGCACAGAATAAGAAAGAGGTCCTTTAATCCTGTATAGATTATTGTAATGCCTGGATTCATCCTAGAGTATATTAAGCAGATAATCAAAAAGTATTGACAAAGTCCCCTGAGGGATGGGAGAAAAATATGGAACTATTAAACTGAACCATCAGGGAACTCCCTGATACTGTGTCAAACTTGAGGAACACCCAAAACAATAGTCCATGCCCTTGATCAGGAGGTTTACTCTTGTGAAGCTTATGTAGGTAGCAGAGAAGCTTAGACTACTACAGGCACATGCCTATCTATAGTAGTCTAAGAGTTACTTCTGGAGGACCTCTTTTGTTGCTCAGATGTGGCCTCACTCTCTCTAAGCCCAACTCTGCAAGTGAAATCATTGCCCTCCCCACTACATGGGACATGACATCCAGGGATGAAAGTCTCTCTGGCGATGTGGGAGATGACTCCCAGGGATGAATCCAGATCTGCCACTGTGGGATCAACAATTCCTTCCTGACCAAAAGGGGGAAAAGAAGTGTAATTAATAAAGTATTAGTGGCAGAGAGAGTTCAAATAGAGTCGAGAGGCTACTCTGTAGGTTGCTTTTACACTTGCTTCAGTTAGACCTTGCTACCTATCATAACCTGCCAACCCCCAACCAGGACCATTCCAGCCAACCTAAAGAACACCTAGGGCAATATATAAGATTCCACAAGGGTTCTATGCACTAGAATAACTTTCCAGAAGCCTACAACCTCCAGATGGGTCCCTGGTCCAGATAAGTCCTGAAACCTAGCCCAGCCTCTCCAGAACATCAGATAGTTCCATCTCCCTACCCCATATTAGTGGCAGACCCTTCCGATATGAAAAAGTTAGAATGGCCATAGACCAAGCACCCCTAAAGAAAGGGATGAAAAGATCAAAGGTGATGCTGGAGCTATTCAGTGAAGCAGGATTTAACAAATGAATATGAATGCTGAATCATTAAATTGATATCTCTTTTAGTCTCCATTGTTTTAGAGCAGCTAGAAGTAAAAACCTAAAATTGTGAAATTGTAACCCATGTCAAACTCTGAATTATGTTCTACAACTAATTGTGGTGCTGTGCTTTGAAATTTATAGCTTTTTTGCATATATGTTATTTTTTACAAGAAAAGAAGGAAAGAAAGTCAATCATGATGATAAAAAAATATTTAAGCCCTCTAGCCTCCTTTATTCTGGAGCAGCTAGAAGTAAAGAATATGAGGGGATCCTGTGGTAGCCCATGACAAACTCTGGGATCTGTTCTGTAACTATTTGTTGAGGAATGTTTTGAAAGCTACTGCTTTTTTATTTCTTTGCCTTGTATATATGTTATACTGTACAATAAAAAAAAGTTTAAAAAAAGTACCTAATGACTCAACTGAAGTGGATTTTTGCTCATGAAATAACATCACTGTGTGGATTAAGTTCTCATCAGGACCCAGCCCATCCTCCCTTCACACAGCATTTAGGGGCCCAGATGACAGAATCCTTGTCATTTTTCAGTGTCTTCCAAGGTCACTCTGACAGCCAGCCAGAATGGGAAAATGTGGGAGATTGTTGGCAAGGCCTGGAAAGGAAACCTGTTTCATTAACCAGAACTTAGTCAAGAAGATTTTTTGGCTGCAAGAAGTTCTGGGAAAAGGAGTCCCTGCCCGGAAGCTACTTCCCTGGGGTAACTCTACACAAAGAAGGAGAAGCAGTAATTTTTTGGTATACAGTTAGCCATTTCTGCCACAAGCAGGCAAATGATTCATATGGAAGGGTGGAAGAAAGGTATTTCCAAGTATGTAAACCCCCCTTGTGTAACCTATATATGTACTCTTTGTGTAAAATTCCTTGAAGTACCCCAGTCATATGAAAACTAAAGAATAAAATTATCTCAGGAAGTTACTAGAAATAGTGTATCACTTTCTATGCAATTCTTATTCTAAAATAAAATCTTAAAAATGGCTATATTTGATTGAGAGCTGGGTTTAGAAGGCATGGCTTTAGGGGAACTATTCTCCAAGGCATACCTTTCAACAGCAGTTCAACTTTTTGCCTTCAAACTCTTTCCTTCCTCCCTGCAACCAGTCCAACCATGCTCCCCTTTTTTATGTGTAAATGGATGTTTTAGGCATATCATATTTTAATTCAGGACTATTTTTTCCTTGGGAGCCATTCTCTCCCTTTAAATGGTTTTGCATTTCTCTTCTTATCCTGATGGTGATTTATAAGTAACTCTTAGAAGAGGATCTTATTTTTATTTTCATAGACACTCTCTAACTTTGTCCCCTATTAGTACCTATAAGAAATATTCTTTCAGGTTGCCTTTGTGCCCTCTCTATGCAATAGTCTAAAGGAATGGTTTCTGACACCCTTCTATAAGCCAGTTCCAGCTTGTGACAAAGTTTTCATAAATGCGCAGTAAAATGAGAAAAAAAGAATAAGGTAGTATGTTTTTATATAAGTAAATGTAATCATTTCATGAGTACCCTATATTCTAATATATATTGGTTTTTTGCTGTGTTTAAATGTATTTTCTTTTATGACCTCTTTTATGTTTAATTCATTTGTGTGGTATACCATTTTGACTCCCTTCTGATTTTCTTTTCCATATATATATATGGAAAATAAATATATATATGTTTGTTTATTTTCCTCTTTTTCCATATATACATATGCATATTTTATTTTCTTACTGGTTATCTTAGGCGATTACAATTAGCGTCTTAGACTTCTAACAATGTAGTTTGAGTCAACACCAACCTAGCTTCAAAAGTATATAAAAACCCTGCTGCTATACAGCTCCCCCTCTTCCTCTTCATGTTGTTATTGTCACAAATTACATCTTTATACATTGTATGCTCATTTACACACATATTTATACCTATTGCTTTATGTATTTGTATTTAAAATCATATAGGAAAAAGTAGAGTACTTAAAATAAAAATATAATAATTCTGGCTTTTATATTTGCCTGTGTAGATTTACAAGTATTTTTACTAATCTATATAGCTTCAAGTTGCTGTCTGCTGTCCTTTCATTGCAGCTGGAGAGACTCCCTTTTGCACGTGTTATAGGACAGGTCTACTAGTAACAGGTCTACCATGTACAAATGTCTCAATTTCTCTTTTATTTTTGAAGGATACTTTTGCCAGATACAGAGATCTTAGGTTTTTTTTTTTTCTTCTTCTATCAGCACTTTAAATGTCATCCTGTTGCCTTTGACTTCCTTGGTTTCTTACTAGAAATAGACTGTTAATCTTATTGAAGATCCCTTGGATATGATTCTACGTCACTTATCTCTTGCAGCTTTCAGGATTCTTTTATATTTTTTGGCAATTGCTTGTAATATGTAGATCTCATTGCATTTGTACTGTTGGAATTCATTGAGCTTCCTCGATGTATAGATTCATGTCTTTTATGAAATTTGAGAAGTGTTTGGTCATTATTTCTTAGAATATGATTTGTGCTCCTTTCTTTTCCCCTCTTTTGGGACTTTCATTGCATGCATGTTGGTCTGTTTGATGGTGTCAGGCAGCTCTCTTAGGCTCTGCTCATTTTCTTCATTCTTTTTTATTTCTGCTCCTCAGATTGGATAATTTCAACTGATCTATCTTCAAGTTCACAGATTCTTTCTTCTACCTCCTCAAATCTGCAATTGAAACCCTCTAGTGAATTTCTTCATTTCATTTACTGCCACTTCCATCTGTGAAATGTATTAGATTTTTTTTATGATTCCTAACTCTTTATTAATATTCTTTAGTTGTTGAGACATCATGATCTAATTTCCTTTCGTTCTTTGCCCATAGTTTCCTTTAACTCTGTGAGCACACTTAAGACAATTTGATTAAATTTTTTATGTGATAAATTCAACGTCTGTGCTTTTCACAGACAGTTTCTACTAAATTGTTTTTTTTTTCCTGTGAATGGACTAAACTGTTTCTTGCATGTCTCATAGTTTTTATTGAAAACTGGACATTTTGCATATTGTGAGGTAGTAACTGGAAATCAGAATCTTCCCCTCCTCAGTGTTTATTATTGTTGTTTGCTGTGGGTTTTTATTCTTTACTTTTTATTTTTATCATAGTAACATTTATGGAATGCAAACTTTCTTATTTTAAAACTTTCATGTGTGCAATTCAATGATATTAATTACACTCACAATATTTACTGCCATCACCACCATCCATTGGCAAAACTTTTTCATCATCCCAGATAGAAACCCCGTACTTATTAAGCAATAACCCTCCAGGACCTGGAAACAATACAGATATCTTCAATGGGCAACTGTTTCAAGAAACTGCAGTACAACCATACTATGGGATATTCCTCAGCAATGAAAGGGGGCAAACTATAGACACATGCTACAATTTGGATGACTCAGCAGAGAATTATGTTGAGAGAAAAATCAATTCCAAAAGGTTATATGCTATGTGTTTCCATATGTGTGACATCTTGAAATGACAAAATTGTAGAAATGGATAATACAGAAGTGGTTGCCAGGGGGGTAAGGAGGAGGTGGTGTGGGTGGGAAGTGTGTGTGGCTTTAAAAGGGTCACATGAGGGATCCTGTGGTGATGGAAATGTTCTGCATCTTTATTGTAGTAACTGGTATAAAGTGTAGTAGAATTAACTTTAAAAGTAAACAAAAGTAAGTGAAATGAGAATAGTTTTATATACTATGATATTGTTGGAGATACAAGGAGAAAATCACAATCACACTAAGATTACTTTAACAGATTGTTCTGTTGTACTTCCCGCTTGAGACAGATGTGTGTTTGTGTTGTGTGTGTGTGTGTGTGTTGCTGTATCTCTGTGTGTATGCTTGTTTGTGTTAAGTGAAGAGTAATACTAAAATGAGAACCTTAATAAGACAGCAATTACTGTCTTGAGATAAATGACTAATAACAAAATGCTGAGTTTATGGAAGTGGTCTTCTTTATGATAATGTCACATTTTTCTATTGATAGCCAAAGTGTGGGTTTTTCTCCTTTTTCAACTAAACATTTCTTAGAACTAAAATTCTCAACACTGGGGTCTATCAATGTTGTTGGCTATTCTCTGAAAGACATGGGAAACCATGATTAGCTTTTACTTCTGAAGGGAAAAGCAATTGCTAAAGAATAGAGGAGAAAAACAGATTGCTGCCTTAGGGCCAGGCTGCATTGATTGAGAGCACAAATCTTAAAATCAACTTGTCATTGATGTAAGCACTGCTTCTTGGGGTAAACGGAGCCAGAAGAAAAACATGTCATGACTATTTGCTTTGCTTAACAAAATTGGTTTGGCAAATTTTGGCAGTTATTAGTATCTAAATATAAACTTATTACTAATGGCAAGCTCATCAATATGAGAAATCTGCTACTATTTGCAGCTTTAATGTCCTACTTCCCTCCCCTTAAAGTCCTGGCTCACCAATCTTTCTGTTTTCCACTGTATTTCTGCTTCAAATTGAAATACCTGGCATCACTGTCTATTGTACAAGTCAAACATTTGATCCTTTATAATTAAGCTCATAGGTAAAAAGGATATGATTTTCCCATTTCAGAATGTCTATAGCGTGTTCTTGGTTCCTCTCTTATGATAATTGCTTTATTCCGTTGTCTCATTTATTTTGCTCCTATTCAAACATCTTCTTTCCATGTGGAAGTACATCAGATAGGACAAGTGAGGCCATAGAGCTGCAGGAAACTTTTGGTTTACTTCTCTGAATATGATCAAGTTTTATAGTAAAAGTTATGAACGAAAGCGTGTTTAGTACAAGATAGGGAACAAAATCAAAGACTTGTTGTCTTAATATTACAGTTGACATCATGATGGCTGACACTTGGTTCATAGGTTAAAAGGAAGTTCAGCAGCAGAAGGGTCCACAGTAGATGGGGCATAAGCAATGTAATGGCCGTGAGTAAGCAGGTGGTTGCTGAAGAGGCAGCAGATGAATCAGTAATAGACAATTCTACAGTAGATGGCCTAACAGCAGTCAGTGTGGCAACAGCTGCAAATGTATTAGAAGGGGTGGAAGCAGCTGGACACACAGCAGCTGAGGTGGGAGCAGGTAGAACCACAGCAGATAGTTAGACAGCAGCTGGGGGAACAGTAGATCTCTTGGCAGAGATCTTGGCCACAGCCCTGGTCAGAGATGACTGAGCCATAGTAGAGGTTGCCCATATTGTCAGTGGTGGGAGGTTCTGGGTATGATTCCCAGGCAAGGTGTTTTGAATTTGAAAGTATCCTTGCTTTCCCCATGTCTTCTAGTACACGCTGCTGAGGAACAACTATTACCAGCTGCAGGGCTCTTATTTTGTCAATTTATCTTCAATTATGGGTAATTACAAATGGGTTGTTCTTATAAAAATATTACAAATATAGTGGAAGGAAATATATTCTGTCTCTAATACGTTTTTAATTATTTTTTGCTTTTTGTCTAAAAAATGAGAAAGTGCCCTCCTCTCCATTTTGCAGTGTGTGGAAGAGAGGTGTTGGCAATCTTATGTCTGGTGCTTGATTATTGGGACCATGGTAGAGGGAGAATGGGTATTTGGAAAATTAGACTCAAATCAAAAGACTCTTCCATGCTCAACAATGCTGTTTATAAATGCTTGTGAGTAACTATTCTCTTCATTTTGAGAAAGAAGGCATCAGTGAGGAATATTTTCATGGCAAACAGGTGAGTGTCACGTAGAACACTCACAGCAAGAACCACCACAACTATCTCAGGGAAAATCACTGCCCTCCCCGCAACATGGGACATGACTCCCAGGATGAGCTGGGACCCAGCGTCATGGGAGTGAGAAAGCCCGCTTGACCAAAAGGGGGAAGAGAGAAATGAGATGAAATAAAGTCTTAGTGGTTGAGAGATTAAAAACACAGTCAAGAGGTGATCCTGGAGGTTATTCTTAAACATTATATAGATACCCCTTTTTAGTTCATGGTGTGTTGGAGTAGCTAGAGGGAAGTGCCTGAAACTGTTAAACTGTGTTCTAGTAGCCTTGATTCTTAAAGAAGACTATATAACTATATAGCTTTTACAGTTGTGCCTGTGTAATTGTGAAACCTTATATCTGATGCTCCTTTTATCTGGGATATGGACAGATGAGTAAAAAATAAGGATAATAAATAAATAATAGGGGGAGAAAAAGGGTAAAAAATTGGGTAGATTAAAGTACTGCAGGTTGATGAGCACCAGCAAAATTTTTGGCTATACAGTCACCCCAACATACTTGTGAATTATGAAAAAACTAAAATGTAGAGTGCAATGGGCTGGGTTTAATGCCTCTGTTTAACTTGTTCACATTTAACTTGTTCAAAATGGAATTGGTCATTGTGTCACTTTTCCAAACTAATACCTCAATTCTCCGATCCTATTACAATTTACTATTAATCCAGATTTTCAAACTAGCAAACCTAGTTGTCCTTTATTGAGTATTTATTGGTTCCCACTATGCCCCAGACTCATTCTCAGGATGGGGACGCAGAAGCAAAAATAGCCAGTCCAACACTTTTTCCTCCATGACAACGAACGGCACCGGATTATTTGGTAGGATGAATTGGTAATTCCTTTACGTAGGCAGGATTTGTCAATAGGAACTTTATCTACTTGTGTAGCCATGATCAGGAACGTCCCAGCAGCAGAGGCACCAGAAATCTTAGTCACAACTTAAGCCCGAGCAAATGAAGCTTTCTCAGGACCCACGTTACTCCTAGATCCAGGCTCTTTGAAAAGACTAGCCATATATGGAAACAGGGTCTTATGCACGTTATTTTGCCTTTGCTACACTAATGCACAAGATGGAGTTGTCGTTCTTTTTGTCTCCACATTTAACACACTTATTAGCCTTTGTATTTTTAAACTGCTCTTCAAGGTAAATGCTTTAATTGTCAGAAAAACTGCATTTCAACCTTTCACTCCACCATTAAATGGCAAAGACAGTGTGTCGGGATGTATCTGTCATCAGACCTGTCAACAGATTTGGAGCCCAGCTTGGAATAGATTAGGTCAATTGTAATCAAACTCAGTCCCCTGTCCTAAGAAATGAGACGCCCAAGTGAAGTTGCTGGCTAATGGTAGAATTACCTATCTTGACTGGATTTTATGTGGCACTGGTAGAATCCTTATTAATATAAGGTAGTAATTCAAATGGGGTCAAAAGTAGCCTGCATTAATCACCGCAATGGCATCAGTACAAGCTTCAACTTCAGAGTGCATCCCAAATGAAGTACCACCACCAGCAGCAAAACAAAAAAGTAGGTGGTGACGATGGTTCTGGCTTCTTCCCCAAACTAGCTTGAACTGTCAAGTGACCAGATGATGTACTTTGTCTTAAAAAAAATAATGGTTCAGGGCTGGCAATGGTGGTTCAGTGGCAGAGTTCTCACCTGCCATGCTGGAGATCTGGGTTCGATTCCTGGTACCTGCTCATATAAAGAAGTAAATAAATAATTAAAAATAATGGTTCATAATTACATGATGCAGTTGATGTCGATTGTCTCTCCTAATTCTGGAAATCATTCTTATGGGATGTCTATTAATTAGGAGAACAACCTTATCATTTATTTTCAAAAGATTCATAACACTTAGGGAAAAACTTCCTCTTTGGCCAATTCCCTATGAACAATGGAAAACAACGTAAACAACAAGGAAAACTTCTGCTCATTGGCCCCAACGTTGGGGTCCCACTGTATAAAAGCTCCAGAAGAGAAGGAGGTGTCAGAATCTGGGAAACTCACCTTGAACAGGAACCCACCCTCCACACCTGACACCATGTGCCACTCGTGCTGCTCCCCTTGCTGCCAGCCCACCTGCTGCAGAACCACCTGCTGCAGGACCACCTGTTGCCAACCCACCTGCTGTGGGTCTAGCTGCTGCCAGCCCACATGTGCGACCAGCTGCTGCCAACCTTCCTGTTGCAGCACACCCTGCTGCCAGCCCACATGCTGTGGGTCCAGCTCTTGTGGGTCCAGCTGCTGCCAGCCTTGCTGCCACCCAACCTGTTGTCACACCACCTGCTGCCAGCCCACCTGTGAGACCAACTGTTGCGAACCTTCCTGTTGCAGCACACCCTGCTGCCAGCCTAGCTGCTGTGGGTCCAGTTCTTGTGGCCAAAACTGCTGTGGGTCCAGCTGCTGCCAGCCCTACTGCCGCCCAGTCTGTTGTCAGACCACCTGCTGTAGGACCACCTGCTGCCGCCCCAGCTGCTGTGGCACCAGCTCTTGTGGCCAAGGCTGCTGTGGGTCCAGCTGCTGCCAGCCCTGCTGCCGCCCAGTCTGTTGTCAGACCACCTGCTGCCGCCCCACCTGCTGCTGCAGCCCTTGCTGTGTGTCCAGTTGCTGCCAGCCTTCCTGCTGCTGAAGCCCTGACCCACCACTCACCATGGACCATCTTTCCTTAACCTTTTTGCCAAAGTTCCTGTTCTGTAATAAATATGCTCCCCATGGTTTGCTGACAAACAACCTGCTGACATGGAACGTTGTTGGCATCTCCTTCCTGTAGAGGTTGTGAGTCAGCTGGGGAACAAGTCTACTTCACCTTGATCTTCCTCTTCTTCATTTCCTCCTGATCGCTGCACCCGATGCTGGTCAGCGTCATCTCAATTTGTCATGGATTCATGGTCTCAGCCTTGAGAAAGTGATCATCAGTTGGCGTCTCTAAAAAAACACTTCTTTTACCCTTATGACTGTGTATTTAGCTCTCTACAATGATGAACATTGAGTACTCATTTTACATATATGCAATATTTTGTGTCTTCTTTTCACCCTTAATGATAACTGAATTGCCTTCCCAGGTGGTCTTTCCTAATAAAATCTGTATTTTTCCTTCATCTGATGGTATATATTGTGCTTGTTTCTTTTTTTTTCCAATACCACTTCCTTTATAAGTCCTCACTTTTGAATTACATAATATATCTATTACCTCACATGAGTCTCACAGCGGCCTTACAGGTAGGGTAGAGAAAAGATTAGCCTTCTCATTTCATGGATGAGAAAATGAATTTCCATACATCTTGTAAACTATAGAAGCAGGTCGAATGCCCATGTTCTCTGATTCCAAGTTAAACATTTTTACTTTTGTTTTTCTGTAAATAGAAATAACACTGGTAATTGGGTACAGAAAATATGCGCATTTTGAATTTCTTCTCTAACAATGGGAGTAATTATCCTCTCCACCTTTGGAACCCTTCTCTATCTACAAGGCTGTTTCCAAATACCAAATACCAAAGCAGTCCCCAGGTCTGTGACAAACAGAGACTACTTTTAGGAGTTCCAGTCTACAAAGAGAGGCCTTACATTTGCTCAGGGTTCTGGTCAACCACTCATGCACTCTGTCACCAAAACCAAAGTGACCCCCACCCTCACATAAAGGAATATTTTCTTTGATGTCATGGAAATGGTGTTCTGGTATCATCTAATTCATCTCAGCAGAAATCGGGATTAAGAATCACCCCTGAGAAGCACACAAGCTCGGGCCACATTTACTGGGCTCCCGAATTTTGAGTAAATTTGGTCTCCTGACCTAACATTGTGAAGCAAAATACATTTGTACCAAGTCCTGAGATTTGAGGTAGCCACTAAATAAGATAATAACCCTTTGATCTAATTATAATCTCTGGACAATGAAAGGGAATTAAGATCAGAGTTATACAGGAAAAAAGAGAAGTGATAGGAAGATGAAAAGGAGAAGGAAAGATGTATTACCAAAATGTCAAGATGGGCATTAGGTCAGTTCCCAAGTTGCGGGAACCTGGATGTTCTCATGAAAAGCTGAATGAAAAGGACAACTAAAACACTCGGTGGCACACAGGCTAATGCAGCTCCTAGAGGAAAATAAAAGATTTTGATGGGGTGCCCTGCTTAAGAGACATGAAGGTGCTTTGATTGAGTTAACGGGATAAATGTGCAAGAGATGTGTCATCTTCCTAAGGATATATCTGGAATTCTTTCTCTGGTTAGCAAGCTTTTCAACAGAGGAAATGATTGGGTTGAATTACTATGATTTAATGAGTGCTTACTAAGTACTAGGTAGCGTACTAGATGCATTATCCACACTCTAATTCTCATACAATCCTGAAAGGTGAGTTATTGCCCCCATTTTACAGCTGAGGAATCAGAAATGAGGGAAATAGAATGACTTGCACAAAGTTGCATGAATAACACATGACTATATGGCTTCAAAAACAAAGTCATTTTTGTGTTTATTGGTGAAACGATAGTCATAGACATCAATGTAACAGAATTGAGAGCCCAGAAATAAATCCTTTATCCTTTAACTTTAGACAAAGATACCAAGGTATTTATGGAGTTATTTAGTCTTCTAAACATATGGGACTGAAACAATTAAGCATCCCCATGAAAAAATGAACTTCGATTCATGTTTCAAATCATATATGAAAATCAACTCCAAATAGATCACAGACCTAACTGTAAAAGCTTAAAACTACAAAACTTCGAGCAGGAAGTATATTTAGAAAGGGTTCTCTAGGAAGACAGAACCAACAGGAGATAACTGTAAATATGAGATTTTATAGAAGTGTCTCATACAATTGTGGGAATGCAAGTTCAAATTCTGTAGAGATTCTTAAATGGTGTTATTGAGGTAGGTGAAACATGGCAGCTTAGAGAGGAGAGACAGCAATGCAAGTGTCAGCAGTGCCTGGCCAAGTATTGCACAGGGGATAAAGAGAGACATTTAGGGCACTTTGAGTTTTCAGATTCATTGGCAGACCTATTTTGGAACATATATATGAGATGGCATTCAATAATCTTCTCCAAAAGCTCTGTTATGAATCTTTACTCCAAAAGTAAACTTCTGGTTATGATTTAGCTTTTTATGCAAGTATACTTATCAGAAAGAATATGCTAGTGAAAATGACCTATGAAATCTCTAGTTTCTCTTTATTTAGCATGTAAATTAGTAATAAATTGGCATACTGAATTTTACTGACTAGATTACAGTGAGTTGCCCTGAGGTAGTTTCCTCTTTAAAATATAAGTCAAAAGCACCCCTTTCCAGCACAAAGAAGTTAAAATGGTCATTGCCCTGGTATCCCTGAGGATTGAGAGAATGATCAAATGAGAGAAGGAGGTGTAACAGAGAAGTTAGAAGTTAGCAAATGATTGTGACAATGCACTCATTATAGAGACACTGTTCTTAGTTTCTAGTGTATTAGAATAGCCAGAAAGAAAGACCTGAAATAGTTGAACTATAATCCAGTAGCCTTGATCCTTGATAATGATTGTATAACCTTATAGCTTTTTGTGTGACCAAGGTTTGATAAAAACCTTGATTGACACTCCTTTTCTCTGGTGTACGGGCAGATGAGTAATAAAATAAAGACATGCTTGGAAAAAAAATAGGCTGGGAAGGTTGGGAAAATACACCTATGTATACTACGGGCAATAGTTATAATATGACCTTAATAATCTTTCATCAATTGTAACAAATGCAATTACTGTTAAAAAATAGGAGAATTAGAAAATAAGTGTTATCAATTGTAACAAATTTCCTGACCAATGCGAGAGTTGGTGGTGTGGGGGTGCATGGGAGTCCTCTACTTTATGTGTGATTGCTTTGGAAATCTGCAAATTCTCTCATAAAAAATGGTTTTAATTTAAAAAATGTAAGCCAAAGCATTGTTTTCCTAAGCTTCCTTCTGAATGTATTGTAATTTTCAGTTTTCACCCTTGGGGCTATGATCCATTTTGTGTTGATTTCTGCATATGACGTGACGCCTGAGTCAAGGTTCCCTTTTATC
Source organism: Myrmecophaga tridactyla (assembly GCA_004026745.1). Taxonomy (NCBI): domain Eukaryota; kingdom Metazoa; phylum Chordata; class Mammalia; order Pilosa; family Myrmecophagidae; genus Myrmecophaga; species Myrmecophaga tridactyla. The sequence continues at coordinate 2,574 of PVIY010038785.1, read as the reverse complement.
TCATAAGGATATTTAATGTTTCAGCACCATGTCTTCCAATGACTAAACTTTCTCCATAAATATCTCGACACCTTTGTGTAAAAACAATGGAAAATACATGTGTGGCTCGTTATCTGGACTCTCAGTCCTGTTGCATTGATGATTACGACAGTCGCTTCACCAACACCACATGAAAATGAGAGTTTATGAAGCTGTCCCATGGTGTGCTAGTCGTGGAACTTTGTGCCAGTTCATCTATCTCCCTCATTTCTCATTTCCTCACTTCTAATATGGGGGCAATAAATCCACCCCTAGGATTGTATGCGAATTAGAGTGTGAATAAAGCACCAAGCACACTACGTAGTACACTGCAGGCATTCGTTACATCATAGGAATTCAACCCAATCCTTCCTTCTCTTGGAAAGCTTAATAACTAGGGAAACAATTCCAGGTACATCCTAAGTAAGATAACACATCTCTTGGACATCTGTCCCAATATACGAATCACAGTACCTTTATGTCTTTTAAGGGGGAGGGCATCAAAACCTCTTATTTTCCTCTCAGAGCCGCATTAGCCTGTGCACCACTGAGTGCTTTGCTGTTCTTTCTATTTATTTTTTTTAGTTTTTCATGAGAAGATCCGGGTTCTCCCCTCTTGAGAACTGACCTAAGGCCCATTTTGACTTTTGGTAATGCATGCTTCCCCCTTCTTATCATCTTCCTATCCTTTCTCTCTTTTTCCTATAGAACATAATTTCAGTTTCCTTTAGCTGCTTTATCTTTTTCACATAAAGCCCAGGAAACCACCTCTTATTGTCCAGAGATTATGATTAGATCCAAGGGTTATATACCTATTTCCTAACTACATCAATTGTCAAGACTCCATAAAAATTTATTTTCCTTCAAAATGGTAAGGTCAGGAGACTTAATTTACTCAAAATTTGAGGACCAATAAATGTAGCCAGAGCTTGTTTGCTTTGCAGGGGTAATACCTAATACCAATTTCTGCTGAATGAATAGATGATACAGAATACCATTTCCATGAGATGAAACATATTCCATTAGGTGAGGGTGGGGCTCACTATGTTTTTGGTGACAGAGGGCACCAGTGGTTGACCAGAACCCCGAGAAAAGCAAAGCCTCCCTTCATTGCCTGGACTCCTAGAGGGAGTCCACGTTGATCAAAGAGGTGGGAAGGGTGTTTAGGAACAGCTTGTATGTAGAGAAGGATTCCACAGATGAAGGGTCTAATTGGTTCCATTGTTAGAGGAGAAACTCAAAAGGAGCATATTTCCTGTGCCTGTTACCTGTGTTATTTCTACTCGTAGGAAGATACAAATAAAAGGGGGTTAAGCCTGGACTCAGAGGACAGGGTCATTGGATCTGCGTTTATCACTTACTAGGTATGTGGAAATTCATTTCCTCATCACCAAAATGGATATGTTAATCTTTTCTCCATCCTACGTGAAGGCCATTTTGAAGCCCGAATGAGATGATAGATATTTAATGCAATTCAAAAGTGAAGACTTAAAAAGGAAACAGTATATGAAAAAACCAGCACAAAATATCATTTAATGCAAAATATATATTTTATTGGAAAAGAACAGCTAAGAAGATAATTGAGTTATCATTAAAAGTAAAAAAGATGAGAAATACTGCACTTATAAAAATGCTAATCAATAGTGATCATTGTACAGAGTTAACTAAAGAAACATGAGATTAAGGTTTTTTTTTTCTGGTCAAAGACAACAACTGATGATCACTTTCCCACGGTGAGACCATGATTCCATGACAAATTGGGATGACACTGACCAGCATTGGGTACAGCGATCAGGAGAAAATGAAGGAGAATAAGATCAAGGTGAAGTAGACTCATTCCCCAGCTGACTCACAAACATTGAAGGAAGAAGAGTCTGCAATGTTGGGCGTCAGTTTATTGTTTGTCAGCAAAGCATGGGGAACACATTTCTTGCAGGAGTAGGAACTTTGGCAAAATGGCTGAGGAAAGATGGTCTATGGTGAGTGGTGGAGATGGGCGAGTCCTTCAGCAACAGGAGGGTCGGCAACAGCTGGACACACAGCAAGGGCTGCAGCAGCAGGGGGGGCGGCAGCAGGTGGTCCTACAGCAGGTGGTCTGACAGCAGACTGGGCGGCAGCAAGGCTGGCAGCAGCTGGACCCACAGCAGGTTGGGTAACAGCAGGGCTGGCAGCAGCTGGACCCACAGCCGCTGTGGCCGCAAGAGCTGGTGTCACAGCAGCTGGGGCGGCAGCAGGTGGTCCTGCAGCAGGTGGTCTGACAACAGGTTGGGTGGCAGCAAGGCTGGCAGCAGCCGGACCCACAAGGGCTGGACCCACAGCAAGTGGGCTGGCAGCAGGGTGTGCTGCAACAGGAAGGTTGGCAGCAGCTGGAGCCACAGCAGCTGGGTTGACAGCAGGTGGTCCTGCAGCAGGTGGTTCTGCAGCAAGTGGGCTGGCAGCAAGGGGAGCAGCACGAGTGGCACATGGTGTCAGGTGTGGAGGGTGGGTTCCTGTTCAAGGTGAGTTTCCCAGATTCTGACACCTCCTTCTCTTCTGGAGCTTTTATACAGTGGGACC
>PVIY010038784.1:0-23616 GCA_004026745.1 Myrmecophaga tridactyla | reverse complement strand
ACCCACCCAAACGGGTGGAGACATGTCGTCACCTAATCCAATTTAACAACCACTCTTGACTAAATCACATCACCCAGGGAGATGATCTCATTAGTTTCAAACATACAGTATTGACTAGAGATTATTCTACCTTTATGAAATGGGACTTACATTAAAACATGGCTTTTCTTAGGGGGCACACTTCCCCCAAACCAGCACATCAGCTTACTGTTCTAAGGCAAATAAAGCAGTTGATTCCTCTGATGGGGTCTTGGGAGAAAACAAACTGTTGAAAAATAACTCCACTTTTAATGTAACAACCTTAGGATGGAAGAGACAATAAGGAAAATGACTGTATCTCTGATGGAGCTGGTATCACAACTGTGAACACTTTCACAGGATGTTTTGAGATCTGGCTCAAACTTAGCAACACCCATTGTGAGAAGTCAAACAGGGTCCCAGCAGCAATCAAGAGCAGTCCTTAATATACATCCTTTGTTATTAACATCATGAGAAATAAAATTCTCTTCCTGAGGAGTTGCCTACCTGGGTAGAAAAGATTAAAGAATAGTGGCAGTAGATGCCATTTTCCCCATAATATCCAGTAATTTAGCTTCCTTTCTTTTTTAGGTGTCTAGTACTAAATATTTATTTATTTATTTATATCATGTGGATAGGGAAGGGGGAATTGAAATAGGCTGTTTGTAAAATATTTAAGATAATCTTAAACAATTGCACAACACCTGGAAACAGACTATATAACAATTGTTTTAGAAATTTTATTCTTATAATTTTAAAACTATCTATAAGATGCCTTATTCATGTTTATTTTCTATGCAAATATAAAATATCTCTCTGAAGAGCTTATCTACATACCTATGCATTTATATAGGAGCTTAGTTAACCAAAATAAACTAAAAATTTATTCTTTTCAATTTAAAGTTCAAATTCCACAGTTTAGTTTAGCTTCAAATAGTATTTGTTTTAAAATCTATGAGGAATATTAAATGACCTATTCCACAGTTAGACTTTTCTATTGAACAATGATAGTGCTTTAAAATACATCTTTGTCAAATAGATCTTTAAATGAAGATTTTTTAAAAAATAATTTATTTATAATAGCATTTAAAAGCAACTTTTCTTTCAACATTGACTTTCAGCACTAACACTGCTTCTAAAGTAAATATGTTGAAAGAAATGGGCCTGTCATCTCTGGACCATAACTATAGTGGTAAGAAAAAAAATAGAAAAAAAATCTGTGTATATATCCAGTATAAATGATAAATTTGTATTATATACATAAAACTAGAATCAACTGCAAAGATACCTTCTTTATATTAAAAACTAAATGCATGCAGTGATTTTCAGAGGAGTCCAGGGCTTTATAGTGCAATCCCATAATCATCTGGATATGACACCCCTTAAGTGATACTTTCTTTTAAATTAGAGCAAATGTAGGTTTACAGAAAAACCATACACCACACCCCCATTTTTAACACCTGGCATTAGTATAGTACATTTTTTATGATTGATGAAAGAATATAATTATAATTTTAAAGCATGGGTGACAATATCTGATCTTAGCCTGGATCTGTCATTCATTCTGCCTTGCAGTACAGTTGCAGTCTCTTCCAATAATATTACTACCAGAGAGATGAGATAAGGAACCCAGCCAAAAGTGATGCCAAGACTGCCTTAAAGAAAGTTGAGAGGCAGTTATCATGTGGGAAAAGATGGAAACAGACTTTAACTCTCATTATTGAATTAAACCCTAGGGAGAAAAAGCTCTTCATCTTGTTTACATTGCCTGTCTTAAGTTACTCAAAGTGTCACTGTTGTCAGTGACGACAGCCAAAGGGATGCTTGCTGTTCAGTTATGTTAGTGGTGATATGCTGCTTACAAATATTTTTGGGAAACAGCAGTAACCGAGGATCTGCCCGCTCACTGCTGAATGTGGAGCTGTGGAGCAGTCCACTGAGCATTACACTCAACTATCAGCACTTGAGATCAGATATGAATCACTTTACTCCATAAATATCTTTCAAATGAGCTCTACAGGAGATGATGCATCAACTATTCTCTTCCCTGTCCTAACTCCTTAATCAGCTTCATATTTGAGTGTTTTCAGTTTGGACACATTAACTTTTAGATCTGCCTCCTATCCTCCCACCCCATTAAATAATATCCATTCATAGCAGGCTTGGCAAGGTCTGAATTTACTCAGAATCGTACCTGACCCACATACCATCTGGCATTTGATCCGACTATGAACACTTTTTCTAACTTTAATAACTGCTCTCCATTTCACTTGGCCACCATTTTGTGATTCCCACTCAAATTGGCCAACTTGTGATTCCCCTCTTCCTAGTTTTCAGCTTTGCACAGATGCTGCTCCAAATCTGGTACCTTCTGTAGTCTAGATGTGGCCTGCCTTCCCTCTTCCTGTGAACTTCAGAGCCCCGGTCTTCACAAGTTCTCCTCAGATGCCTTAGCTAGAACACCCTATGCCCTGGACCTCTCGAATGTGAGAGAGAGAAGTAGGACTAGACAGCTTCCTCATGATTTCAATCCTTCTCTAAGCATCTAACTCTGGGCTGCTACAGGACAGCCAGCATTCACTATTAGCCACAGATAACAGACTAATCAAATATAGCATTGGTTTTATTAATATTTTTCAGTAAAAAGTGCACTTTTTTTTTCAGTGAAATACTATCTGCTTTTCTTCTGAGGTATTTAAATATGGAGTAGAAAAGCTTGCTATCAAATAAAGACTGATTATCACAAGTCCATTTAATGCTTCTCTGTACTTAAGCCAATTAAATTCACTTATGTTTCAAAAATAACAACAACAGTTTAGGTTGAGTTTAAAATGAATAAGACCAATTTAGCATCCATGTGCTCTGAATACATGAGAAGAAAACGAAGGATTGGTGACTTTGATCAATCAATTCAACGTGTTTTATCTTTTTGCCTTCAGATGATACAGACCAAAATTATCTCCAAATGAAAAATAAACACTTAAAAATGAGATTTCTTGAGCACCTTTTATTATGTAGTTTTATGGATGAGAGGTTGTAAATTGCTGAACCACAGTCTATTTTCTGCTTGTTCCCACATCTCATATGGGCCATATATTTTTGTCTTGCAAAAAATAGTTTTTAATTATATGTCAACATTCAAATTTGGGAGAAATCCTATATAAATAGACATGCATTTCCTCTTTCATGTAAATAATTGTGATATTTGGTACCATTAGGCCTTGTTCTCACATGAATGTAGCCATATTACTAGAGTCCTCACTACTCTCTATTGTTTCCCCTACAATGAGACCAAATATTGGTTTCAATGTTATATGTGACTTCCCTAGAGTTTGGTCTCACTGTATGCTTGCTCTGTAAAACAAACAAACAAACAAACAAACAAAAAAACTGAAATAGATACTTGTTTCCAGTTTTTCTATCACAGATACCAAAATAAAACAGATTTGTATACAAAAAGAAAAAGAATGAACATGCATTTCTTTGCATCCTACTGTATAATTAGAGAAACTAGTGTGCCTGTGTCAAAAGAATCCCCTGGCTTGGGGTACTCATCAGCCATATAATCATCGTAAGTCTTGGCATTCTTGGTCTCAGGAAAAACATGACAACCCCTGAGCTCACTGACCTTAAACAACCGGGAGACAATTCGTGTACTAAAGTGCATTAGAAATGTTAATAATTATGGAAGAAATCATAGGAGAACAAAGTCAAAATTCACTAAATAATTGTGAAGAACAATTATTTTTTAACTGCTCTGACAGCAGGTTTTAGGCCAATCTGATAGGCTAAATATTGTAAATGTTTCCATGGTTTATTTTGTTTTGTAAGCGCTCAAAGAAAGTCATTCACTGATAAAGGAAAAAAAAGAATCCTAATAATGCTAATTTAATTACATTATCAACTGATGTGAAGGAAGATAAATTGTTAAAAATAAAAACAGATGTTAAGAAAGTTTTACGTTCAGTTGTGTTTTAGTTTCCCCATTGCTACAGCAAATACCATGCAATGGGTTGGCTTAAACAATGGGGATTTACTGGCTCGTGGTTTTGACTGTGGATCAAGGCATCATCAAGGTTAATCTTTCCTCCTGAAGACTGGTGTTCTTGGGTGGGGCTAGCTGCTGGTGTTCCTTTGGCCTTTAGATTCTTGTTTCCCATGCCTTTCTCTCTACGTCTTAATTCCATTCTACTTATCAAGGACTCCAGATAGTACTTAATATGTAATATCTTACTCTAATAAGAGTAAGGCACATATTCACTGAGGTGGGCCACACCCTAACTGAAGGACCTACTTACAATGGGTTCATGCCCACAGGAAGGGATTAAGTTTAAGAACATGTTCTTCTGGGGTACACAGCTCCAAAACAACAAAGGTTGCAAGGGGACATGTATTTTCAACGGAATATTTTTTCATTATTCTAAACAATGAATGATAGAAATTATTAATCTTACTACTTGAAGATCTGGTCAGCATGTTATAAATAATCAGTAAAGATGCAAATAAATTTTCTAAGTATGCATAGGCAGTATAGTCACAACTCAGTTATTTGTATGAGATTTGGTTTTGCTATTTTTTTCCCCCAAATGCTCTATGATTAAGCAAGAATGGTTCCTGAAAGAGAATTAAGATTTCATTCTTGGGTAACTATTTATTTGTGCAGTCTACATACAACATACTATATTTTCTATTAACCAAAATAAGCCAGATAAAGAAAGAGATTTTTCATTTCTAAAGATAAAATTGTAATCTAAGAGGAACAGTGAAGAATTATTTTCCTCTGTGTCAGTAAAATGTTAGTGTTTTTTTTTAGATAAAAGTATGCAAATTATGATTCAATCTTTAAGTTCTGGTTCGTTAGATCAAAAGAATTTAAAAATATACATTAATGTCCATTTCCTCCAAAAGAACATCAATTATAAAACAGCACTGGATGCTGTTGAAAATACCTTTAAATGAAGTGTAACAGCAGTAATTGTGTTTCTCTGAATCAACTTTATGGCAAATGGGGCATGAATCAATACATGATAAAATGTGTAAACCATTTATCTCTTTGCTTGATCCACCATAAATTCAAATATATAATTATATTATCCAAGTTTATCAAGAGAACTGTCTAACCACAGCTGGTTACCTTAGAGAGATTTATAAGGGAAAATGCCTTTTCAAGGACAAGGTGCTAATCTTGAATTGAAGTTTGAAATAGAAGAGATTTCAAGGAAAAAATGTTTCTCCAGAAGGGACCGGGAACCCTATACATAAAAAATGGTATCCAGGTCTTCTGAAGTCTACAAATTTCTGTTAGGATTTGCAGTTGGATTATTTCAAAGGTGTTATAATGGAGACACTATTTTCCTTCTTAAGAGGCATTAGGGTAGCTGGAAATGCATCTTACCCATTCAAAATGAGTCATGAATCTTTGCTGAAGGAAATGGCTTCTTTGTTGATAATTGAAGGAACTGAATAGTTTGCATGAATAAGTGAAATCCTGGGGGTAGAGGGTGCAGAAAAAATGGGAAATGTGGTGAATGAATCATCTTATCAACCACCGAGTCACCAAAACAGAAAACGGAATCATTCGTGGCCAAGTTTCCCGGAGTATTCCTAAATCTCAAATACAGGACTATCCATGTTTACCTTTGGAAGATGGGTGTGAGGCTTTAAATTCTTTCTATACCAAGCACACTGCCTGGAACAGAGTGGGCAACTAATAAATATTTATTAAGTAATCATAAAAAATAAATGAATGAATGCCCAAGACTGCTAAACTGTTGCATGAATCTACATAATTTTTTGAATTGTCTACTGTAATCAATCTCTAATTATATTTACTGTTTCCAGTGTCATTCTTCTCTTCTAAATTATAAATGAGATTCTGTTATTCTTCTATTTACAATCCTTCAATGAATAAGATTCAATTACTCTGAAATATGCTAGGACAATGTAACTTTGAAGAACTATTTTGGGAAGCAATTTTGTGTCAAAGAGTGAGAGCTTTGTTTCTGATAATTCCATGCCTGAAATCAAACCTAAGAATTCAATTCAAAGAATATATATATTAAAAAAAAATCATGCTCGGATATTGTTAGGTACAATATAATATATTGTTAGGTACAATATAATTTGAGATAGCAAAAATTGAGCCAACCTAAATATTTGCTTATTATGTTTTTTCCACTCACTGGAATTTTAATATATATATATCTAAATTATATATAAATACTTTATCATTACTTAGTAATTTTATATCAGTCTAATAAAAGCAATTATTTAAAGGTTTATATAATACAACAGCTATATATTTAAACAACTATGGGGCTTATAAAACAACTAAAACATATAGCTAGTGTGGGTACATATGTGAATAGAAAAAGTCTAACGTATTATAAATCAAACTGAAGAGGGTTTACTTCTGAGAAGAAAAATGTGGACCGGTATGTGTTTTATTTTTTAACCTTACACATTTAGGATTTTGTACTTATGTTAAATTATATATTACTTCTATAATTAAATATTTTTAACATGAGTTCTTTGTTTTCTGGGTTCAAATTATTTGTCAAATATATTTATTGTGAATAATTTCACTCAGTCTTTGGCCTGTCACTACATTTCTTTTTTATGGTGTCTTTTGATAAACATAAGATTTTAATTATGATGAAGTCCATTCTATCATTGTTTCTCTTTTGAGCTTATTTCTTTCTAAGAAATCTTTGCCTACCCTAGGTCATAAAGATATGTTTTCTTCTAAAAGTTAGAATGATGCTGTGAGGTATAGACAAGTAAAAGTTCACTTTTTCCACATGAATATCCCTTTGGATGTGTTGTTTGAGTACCATTTGTTTAAAAAACCTTCCTTTTCTCATTGAATTGTGTTTGCATCTCTTTGAAAGTCAATAGACTGCAAAAATATGAGTCTATATCTGAATTCTCTACTCAGTTTCATTGATCTGTCTTTCTGTGCAATGCAAATATCACACTGTCTTGATTATCATAGCTTTTGGCGGGTCTTAAATTTAAATAGTACAAATGTCCCAATATTGTTTGTTTTCAAAATCGTTTTACCAATTCAATGTTGTTTGCATTTCTATATGAATTTTATAATCAGCTTCTAAATTTTATGAGGAAGAAAGGTCTGCTGGAACTGTGATTAGAATTACATTAAAGTTATAGATTAATTTGGGAGACATGGCATCTTAATAATACTGAACAAAATATCGTGTATATCATAATATATCTATTAACATAGTTTATTTCTCCATTTATTTAGGGCTCTAACTTGTCTCCCGATGTTTTCTAGTATTCTGGATGGAGATTTTGAATGTTTAATGTAAACTCCCCCTTAATTACTTTATATATTTGATATTATTATAAAGATGGTTATTTTGATTTATTTTCAAAACATTTGTTGCTGTTATATAAAATTAAAGTGATATTTTGTATATTGACCTTATAACTAATAACTTGTTAAACTCTCTTACTAGTTAAAATTTTTTTGTTCCTTAGGATATTCTATATAAACAATCATCTGATTTATGAGTAACTACAGCATTAATTCTTCCTTCCTAATTTTTTTACGTTTTATTTTCTTTCCTTGCCTAATGCACTTCTGTACACAGTGAATACAAGTTGTAAGAATGACATCCTCACCTTATTCCTAATCTTACATGGGAAGCAGCCATGGATTTACTTTTAAGTATGATTTATCTATATGTTTCTGGTAGATGGTCTTTATCAGATTGAGGAAGTTTCCTTGAATTTCTAGGTTTTTGTGAATTTTTGCCATGAAAGGGTGATGCCTTTTTTTACCTTTGGAACATTTGCCAATGCTTTTCTTTTAAATGCTTTTGCTTCATATATTTAGATATTTTCCCTCTATTTTCTGTTCTTAAGGTGCAAAACATTGATTTTTCAAATGTACAAACAACCTTTATTTTCCTGGGATGAGCCATATAATCATGATAGGTTATCATTTTTATATATTGTGTACTGATTTTCAAAAAGGATTTTTAAGTCTATGTTCATCAATAAATTGGTCTGTAAAGTTTTTTTTTCTTTCAATATCTTTGCAGCTTTTAAATAGTGTGATTTTTCTGGAGTGTATTACATCTTCCTCTATTTTTAAAGTGTTAATGTATGATTTGTATAGATTAGTTCTTATATTTTTAATATAATTCAATAGTAAAACCATTTGTGCTGAGAGTTTTGGTTGGGAGGTTTTACTAAAAGAATTCTATTCCTCTGTTAGATACATGATTAGTCAGATTTTCTCTCTTTCTTGTACCGGTTATGGGAAGGTTTATTTTTCAAGGAATATGTCAACTTCTAAATTGTCTAATTTTTTGGCATAAAAAGATTTATTATGTTCATTTTTTTAACCTTTTGACATATACAGGAATTACAGTAATATCTCAACTTTCATTAATGATATGAGTAATTTATATTTTTCTTCTTTCTGACTTCTTATGAGATCATTTTTCAAAATATATCAATATTACTAGTTTTTCCAAAGAAAACAATATTTGGATTTGAATTTTTTTCTTTCGAGTGGCTATTTCCTATTTCATGATTTCTGCTTTTGTCTTTTTAATTTCCTATCTTCTGTATACTTTGGTTTAATTTGCTTGTCTTCCAGCTCAAAGGAGAAACCTGGATAACTGATTTTTAGCAGTTTCTTTCCCCAATATAGTCATTTAATTTATAAATTTCCCTCTACTCATTGCTTTTGCTGCATACGGAAATTTTTGAAATGTTATATTTTCCTCCTCTGTTTGAAATATTGTCTAATTTCCTTTTTGATTCATTCTTTTAATCAGGAGTTACAAGTATATTGTTTATTTCTGTATTATCTGCATCTTTTCTAAACATCTTAAAGTGTTCATCCTTAAATTAATTAATTTGTGGTCAGAGAAACTACTCAGTAAATTTCAGTATTTGTAACTATGTTTTTTGAGGTAGGACAGAGGAAGTTTCTGCTTCATTTGTTTTCAAGCACTCTTATTAGTTGCATATGCATTTATAATTTTAAGACTTCATAATTAATGGGCCATTGTATCTTCAGGAACTCTCTATCTTTATTTCTGTTAACACTCCTTGTTTTAAAGTCTATTTTGTCTGATATTAAGATAGTCATTCCAGATTTCTTATGATTAAATTAAATACAACTTCATCTCCTTTTACTTTCAACCTATTTAGGTATTTTTTAATTTAATGTTCTTCTTATAGATGGCTAATATTAGAGTATTTCTCTTTTTTATAAATCTAATCCCTAAATCCATGGAGTGGTTAAAGCAAAATATTTGCTCTATTTATAATTAATGTATTTATCATTAATTTCTATTTAGATCTTGTTTTCTTGTTCCTTTATTCCATATTTTCAACTTTATTTAGGGTCAAATACTCTTCAGTATTCCTATTCTATGCTGACTGACCTACTGCCTTTTAGCTGTACTTTTAACATAATTATTTTTAGTGGTTTCCATAGAGATAAAATATACATCTCTAACTTTTCACATCTACTTAGAGCTGTCATCTTACTTCATAAAAACATAAGAATCAACAGAATAGTTTTATTTACACGCTTTACTTTGTGCTAATTTTATATAATGGGTTTACTGTGAAGCAAATGAAGCCTAAGTTTCAAGGGTTTTCATTTGTGTAGTCTCCTTCCAAGACCATGGGGAAATACCACAGAAATTGTTCGCATGGTCACATATCTTTGTATAATTTGAAAATGTAAGCTAATATAGCCTTTACCTTAAGTTGTAAAAGGTCCAAGCACTTTAAATCCTGTATCAACTTCTGATAACACTTAAACATTTCTTCAAAGAACATCATTTCAAGGATCCCTTTCTTCCCATTCAATATATTTTTGAGACATTTTGTTTATCAGAGCCTCCGAATGGATCCCAGTTATGGTAATTTTGAACTATGCCAACCTAGATGAGATAGAAATATGTTTCTCTGAATTCCTTTTTCTGTATCTTACCAGGTTTGAATTAACCAAAAAGAAAATCTGTTGAAGATTTGGAAGGGAGAATTCAATTAGTAATCATTATTTTTTAAGGACATCATATTGGAAAGAAAATTTCCAGCAGATAATAACTTGTTTTTGCTCTCTCCCATTTCATGGCCAGCTCTTTTCCCAAGGGGTGACTCTGCTGGCCAGAATTGACCCTAGATCAATACCAAACACAAAGCGGCATCCTTCCATGAACTTCTCCACCACGTCTCCATAGTTGCCCTCTGGCAGCTTGATTTGCTGACCTTCAGGCGCACCAGTTATTGATTTTTTTGTTAACTTCCAACTCACTATTTGAACCTTCATTTCCCCTACTTATCCCCACAATTGTGTGAGGTCTTATTCCTCTAATAAATCTCAATTCCATAATACTTGTAGTTGTTCCTTTTGTCTAGTGGAACCCTAATTGATAGAGTAATTGGTACTTGTAAGTAGAAACTGCCAAAATTAAAGCATTAAATAGGTGGAATTGGCTTTGGAACCAGATGGTGGGCAGAAGCCGGAAGGGTCCTGAGACGCTTAGTGAAGGCTGGAACGACAAGGCGGAAATTGTTATGGAACTGAGATTCCACATTATATAGTAGAAGAAATAGTGCCACAGGAGTAACTGCAGTGGTGTAAAAATAAAAATTATTCCTAAGAAACTAGTGGATTTGGCTTAGGATATATCCAAGCAGAATGTTAACAGGGATAACTGTCATCTTTTAGCTAGTATGACAAAGTAAGGATAGTTCATTTGTTCAGTTGGTTTTCAAGCAGAATCTGGAGGGAATAATACTAATCTGATACTTACAGGGTGGTGAAAAGAAAACTGTTTCTCACTTCCAGATTATCCCAGGCAGCAGAAGTCTCTTATATTAAGAAACAGCCTCAGGACAAAGATAAAATTCAGTGTACTACCAATAAAATGTAGTATTAGAGCCAACACATCAATTGTGTGGGAGTAAAATTCCTCCAAAGCCTCAGAAAGATTTAAGGAGGTGCCTATAGAATTTCTCAGGTGGATAAAATATCATGTAAATAATCTTCAGGTTGTACTTCTTAGATCCCTTTTCCTAGACAAAAGTAATTCCATAAATTCCTTAGTGTCTTTATTCTTAGGTCAAGAAAGAGAGGAGTCTGTCTCAAGGAGATGTGAGGGTGTGGTATTTTTCTAATGGAGCACATTATAATTGGAATCAAGAAAGACCACAAAGTTTCAAAAGACCTTGTTCCAGTTCGAACTAAAAGAAGTGTAATCAGTTCAAAAAGGAAAGGAAACTCTGGGCTTTGACTACAAACAACTGGTAAGAGGCTGAGAAAGTTCCACCGCTGAAGAGCCAAGTCATCTATTATATAAAGAAAGGGTGATTCAGAGAATGGATAGAAGAGCTCAGAGGGGGTAGCCAAGAGCCACAGGTAAACTACCAAGATGTAACTCACATGACCACAGAACTGCGACAGGCCATTTAGAGCTTTGTGCTCTACAGCCCACCCACCCCACCCACTCTTTTAGAATGGGAACATCTTCTTTGGTTCTTCTGTCCCTGTCTTAGTCACATAGATTCAGTAAATTGGTTGCGGATGACAAATTACTTACATTTATGGTCTTCTGATCACTAAAATTCACTTCCGAGGAACCTCAAATTCAACTGGACTGGCTTTAGTTGAAGAAATACTGAGATTTAGTCCTGAAAATGATGCCTAATAGGCTGTTTTGTAGGTCTTGGAAGGGACAGGTTAGTGTATTTTTATGTGGGAGACTGAATTATTAACTACCAGATGGGATAGAATTAACTAGTCTCCAAAACTTAACCATGCCACCGGGTAATCATGCCTCTGTGCTGTCCCTTCCCACAATGAACCTGGGATTTCACTGTATTGGCTTTAGCAAGTAGGAAACAATGTTCCATTTAAATAAAAATTTAGCCCTCTTGTTCGGTTCAAAACTTGTTTTCTTTCTCAACATTTAATGCCTGATAGCAATCTTATAGCAACCAACAGTAAGAAAGGAGACAGCATGGTGTGTCCTTTTTTGCTTTTTCCTGTTCTGTCTCCTTTTTATATTCCTTTCTCTTGGTATTAGGGTTTAGAGAAGAAAGCACATGTGTTTTTCAATAGCTGCTTAGTTTTGATTGGTTAACTAGTTTAATTGGTCTTATTGGTTCTACTGTAATTTCTAGCCTTCTCTAGCATGAGGTGATGATTGCTGGACCAATTTTGCCACCTCTTATCTAATTATGTAGGGATGTACTAGGCCACATTTTGAGATTTGATCTTTTAATTGCTGATTTTCATTAGCTTTGAAAGTTGAGACAGAATTCTAACACGGTTCTGTACTCCTTGTTTGGGATTTCACTGCTCCATGAGCTTTGATGAAAAACATGCCACTTCTCATAATGGCTCTGACATCAATAGCTATTTTCATGTCCAGCTTCCTTTATAGATAGAGTGAGCCGTCGCCAATCAGACACATTCTTCACAGATTTTTAATCAAAAGTGGTGACATAAAGGGCTGACATCTATTTTCCAGAGGCAGCAGTGGCAGAGAAGCCAAATGACACATCCAGTGATGAGTGCTTGCAATAAGCAGTATTAACTCAGGAGTCTACTGCTTCATGGTGGCGGCAGAAATATCATCATGAAATCAGTTCTGGAATGTATTTATGACTATGAGTCTCTTGTCACTCCCTTGGTTACTGATTGATTTTAAGTCTACACAGTGATTCTGTTAGCTACACAATAACCTGTAAAACATTTATTTTCTGCTTCATCCATCTAGTCTGTTTCTCTTGTATGTAACTAAAACTCCTGACCAAAATAAGAATTGGGTCTGTCTTGTCCAGAACTATACGTCTAGTGAGTGTGAAAGAGAGTTGGTTCTCAATAGACACATATAAATTAATAGACAGATGGATACATAAATTGATTAATATTATAAGAGAAAATTTGGTTACCTTTTTTTGCCACAACTTTTCAACTTTTTAAAACCTAACTAATCATGCCAGCTCCCTTCCAATCTGTATCTAAATTGTTATTTTGAACCTAATATTACATTTTGCTCTTATACTTGTTAAAATTATCCTATTATTTAAGGCAAGGATATACCACTTCTCTCCATGCCTTTGACAACTACATTAGTCTCAGTCTCTGTCTTCTCTCACCTTGACGCCAACTTCTCTCAGCTTCCTGACTGGTCTTACCAAGATTCATTTCAAATTCCCTCCAGTACATTCTCCACAATGCAGTAGGGAGATTTTTCAAACAGCAAATCTACTCACTTTACAAAAAACCCATAATCACATGCATATGCACATACACATATGCACACACACACACACACCTTTTAAGGGTTTCCTATTTCTCTTCCTTATCCAGAGCAACAGCATTCTGAATGACATGATCTGTGGCTATTGCAACAATTTTCCTTCTCATCCATAAAGCCTCTGTTACAGCACAGCAAATTCTCTTTCCCCAGGGCCTTTTTCAGTAGCTGCCACCTCTTCCTGGAATGCTTTATTCTTGATCTTCATGAAGTCAGTTATTCTGTCCATAAGAGCTCAGCTGAAGTATAACCAATCATGGTGAAGGCACATGAAATCTTCATGTCTCCTCCTGGGAAGATAGCTAAATTATATTTTTACTGGCCTCCTTTGCAAATAGCTGGGACAATGTAACTGAGATCTAGTGAATAGAAGATGAGCAGACACGGTATATATCACATTCAGGCCAAACCCCTGCAAAAGTCTCTACACCAACTTTCACTTACATGTTCTTCTTTTAACCACCTGCCTAATGCAGGGAACTGAAGTCAGGGCTGCAGAGTCCTAGAGGATCAGAGAATCATCAGATGGTAGGAGCCTGGAGCCCTGCCTGAATAACTGCACGGAGCAGAGCCTCCTCAAATCTGCTTTGGACTGTGATATAAGTAAGAAATGAACCTTTGTTTTGTTAAGCCATTGATATCTGGGGTTTCTGTCAAAAGTAGTTAAACAAATTACAATGATTAACACACCTCCACAAGGAAGTCTTTCCTCATCTCCCAATCTGAACTGGTACCTAGCTTTTCCTGGCTCACCACCTTTGTAAAATCTCCGCATAGTGCTTGCCTTTATCTAATATTTTCTTTATTGTTTTTCATTCATGCATGTTCTATATATCAGAACTAGAATATAAATTCCATGAGAGTAGAGACCTGATCTTGTTCTAAACACAATTTCAATAATAAATATATGTTGACTATATGGATAATTGAGTTAATTAATAGAATTACAACAGTAAACTGGAATATTGTAAGAGCTCAATTAAAGTCAGATTTAGTATAGAAATGTTTATTTCCAGTTTCTGCATTAGTGCCTAAAGATTCTCTTTAAAATTCTATCAGTGTAAAGTAAGTATAAAAACAATTATAGAATTTTTTAGATTGGCTTTTATATTCCCTCTTTGGCTGGTTAAAGGAAGGCTCATTGATGCAAATATCACCAAAGTTCATCCCAAACCTGATTGTGGGGAAAAATTCTCTTCAACTATTTCCTACAGAAAATGATCTCCTAAAATAAATGTCTGAGTCTATGGAACAAGTGAAAAGACAGGAATTCAGTCGGTCTTGGGATTGTCTTTCCTGAGGAGTACCTGAAAGGTATCAGTTTTCTATCTGTGCCAAACTGCACACTGTACATCCACAAAGCTGGTCCTAGACATTATCAGATAGTACACCCAGAACTAAGTTGAAAGGCAAGTAATTAGAACAGCTGCATTTACTGAATACCTTCTCTGTGCCAAGCACTGTGCTAAGCCTTTCATATAAATTCTTTAACTCAGTTGTTTATCAAATAAATGTGTAAGATTGGCATGCTGAACAATTAGAGGCAAACTTGGATTTGATGAGACTACAATTACAAAAAGTATTTTGCTCCATGCTTTACAGAGAGAAAATTCTGAAAGGTAGAAACAAACCCAGGCTTCTGACACTAAATTAATACTTTTTCACAATGTAGAGCTCTTTTCCAATACATTCTAAAATAAAATCTGATGGAAGGTAATGTAGGAGAATAGAGTAAAAATTACTTTGAATTGGACTCAGAAACCTGAATTCCATTCTCAATGCTTCAGGCAATGATATTTTAACCTCAGGCAGGCCACAGATCATTGATTTTCAAACTGTTTGTATTACACAAGGCCTTTCTTCCCAAAGTAAAAAATCAGTCAGTTGTATCCTAAGAGTTGAATGTGAACCATTAAGCCCTATATGAACTCTACCCAAGGAAAATCCAATTCACCCCAACAACTGGTAGCTCTCTTCCTCCTTCTCCTACTGTGTCTCCTTCAAGTGCATCAGAGAGAACCCAGGGGGCCAGCCCTGGCAGGGATTTATTCAGCCCGACACACTTTCTCCCTCCTTTAGTTATTCCTGACTAACTCATCTGTCTCCACAATAATCCTCCACAAATGGGTAAACAATCTCTTTAATCATTTTCTGTTTTCTAATCCAATTTCTTCAAGAAAATGTATCTCCACCTTATTCCTTTCCTTCCTCTCCCCATCCCATCTTGCCTTATCTCCCTATTCAATTAGTGTCTCTCTCCGTTCGGTTTGTGACTCTCTAATCACGATGTGTAGAGCAGAGCGAGGAGCACAGCTCCATGGAGGCAAAGGAAGCTGTATACTTGGACCTGACATAAGACATAAGGGAAAGCCTATGCGTTCTACCTCGGAGGCCTTTATAAAAGTCCCACAAACTTCTTTCGCATCCCCACAAAAAATCTTTTCCAACATCCTGATTAAACTTGTGTCTCAAATTCTCTCTCTCAGGAGAATTAAATTATTTAATTTTGTGGTTTTCTATTTCATTCTACATCAGCAATATAAGATATAGTCATTTCAAATATGAATAGTATCTCAGGTGTACTGAATGATAAGGAAATATTTATTGGAAAGCAAGAAACTAATTACTTTATGTAACAACATCTATTTGAATATAGTACAGATTTCAGACAACTCTCTGATAAAACAAAGTTCAATAGTGCAGTCCATCTAACAATAATTTGGGGAAAACGCATCCTTTCAGGGATTTAAATATCACAGCCCAAATCTCTTTCATTCTCTTGACCCTTATTTAGAAAACTTATTCAAATTCTCTAGGATGCAGTTTCTTCCTCTGTAAAGCAAAGTTAACTCTACTTTTTTTGATACAGACTTTTTTGATACAGATTTTTTTCTGTTGAAAGAAAACATTATATATGTGTCTTCCCCATAAAATTTACATAAATACTAGAAGCAACTGATGAAATATATATATGAGTTCTACAACTATTTCATCCTCTTCAAAACATAAGCTCTGTCAGAATATGCATAAATATTCCTTCCACCAAAAGTCCATGATTATACATATTATTTGGGATTACAAAAATTATTTGGGAAAATCTTTTAAAGGACAATGTTAGAAGACATTTTTCCAGAAATCATAACCCAATTTTGATACACAAAAGGCAAACTGATAGAAAATAATTTACAGTGTACCTCTACTTTAATTAACAAGAGCCAAGAAGTTAAATAATTCTTTATGGACCTATTGAGAAGTAAATACATTATTGTGAGTCAGACAGCCACTGTATAGCATGGTGATAGTGCCCCACATATCAGAAATGACAGCGCATTTTCCACCCACTATTATAAAAAGCTATGGATGATATAAAGTCATTGTGTTTTTAAGTTAATGTCACACGCTAAGCCAACCTGCCTCCTGTCTCGTCTATTTTTACATAGAACAATAAGGCTACCACTGGCTTATGCAGATAATAGTTTCCATGCTGGTCTATACAGTTCATCATTGATGTTTTAGTCACCTAATACAATAACAAAAAATAAATTTTATGACTATCACTGCTTATTAGAGTCTCCTTAACTGTTTTCCACAGTAGCGCTTGCTGCTACCTGGCATAAAGACCCTTCTAAAATAATAGTCTGTGTGTATTATGAGGATACACTAATAGCCCCTACCTCACCCAGTTGCTGGGAGTTGTAAATTAGATAAAGCATGTAAGGCACTGCTAAATACTCACTAATATAAACCATTATAATGATGGTGATGATGATTAGTATCATTGGGTCATTTGACTTCTAAGACTGATCTCTCAAGGCATTTAGGTAGGTTAGATGAACAGAGGGACATTGAAACAGGTGTGTAACTCCAGGATCCCTTGTAGAATTTGGAATCCAGAAAACAGAAAACAATTATAAACAAACATCCATTTCATTCAAACCCTCTCGACTAGTAGGGAAGCACCCACTTGTTGAAAACCAGTTCCTCAACTTCAGGAGGTTTTATTATCCCGTGTTCACGTCAGTGAATCTGCAGTTTCCACTGGGAAGTAGAAGTCCACTTTCTTTCTTTACAAAGGGACAAATTTTACTGAAGTAGGTTTAGTATAGAAGGACTGGGGAAAAGCTTGGATTTCATTTTTCATTTAAGGAAGGATTCTGTTGTGTTCAGTAAAAAATGTTTGTGCCGCTTCCATATGCCAAGCAGTGTGCCAGGTGATTCTTATTTAAGACCAGTGTTATAGGATTCAATGGTTTTCTATTCGGTAATGTTTCTGTCCCTGAGCTTGACTTACCAAGAAAATATTTTGCACATTGTCATGGGTCAGATGCCCCAAGGCAGAGCCTGATAATCAAGGGGATATTCATGAGAAACCAGCAAAAGGGTAAGTGGTGAAGGAAGGATAGGTTAAAAGAAAGAATTAAGTAAAGATGTGGTTCTAGGAGAGTTTTAACCTTGGGATGATGCCAAGTAGGCTAAAAGACTGGCTATATTACCACAGCATAAGTCAGGAAGGGGTTCCAGTCACTTCCAGGAGGGCAAAGCAGAACCTCCTGGAACTTTCATAAAAGGTGGCTCCTTTCAGCCAAGGACCATCCTCCACAAAAGGGTCCAGGTGTGAACTATTAGCAGATAAAACACATAGCAGCTGAGAAACCTGGTTAGGGCACCAAAAGCATTTACTACATGTGTTAATAAGCAGACAATTCAGTCGACAGTATCCCATTATATTTTAATCAATGTCCTGGGACCTTAGCCCTAAATAATCTGATTATGTTTTAGGTATTGTCCTAAAACATTGTTTTAGTAACTCTATGGTTTTATAACATTGCTGAAGATATTCTCATGACATCAAAACTTTCATCTAGTTATTTTATCTTGGGCATGTGGTCTAGCTAATTACTGTGTGCTTTTCTTACATTTACTGTATAAATGGAGTAACTAAAGCACAGGGCAGGTACAAAACATGGAGATTAGATCTTTAGAGTATTAGATTATCCTAGTTTCACTTATCAGTTGAGTGATCTTGGGTGAATCATTTAACCCTTGCTAAACTCCAATTTCCTCACATATGAAAGTTGGAAGATTCTTACAGGACAGTTGAAAAATGTACGTGAGCTAATGTGTGTAATGTATTTAACACATTTCTTGCCACCTATTAAGGAGTCAGTCAGTATGGATTGTTTCTGCTGTCTGCCATTTTTGTTTTTTGCCTCATCTTACTGAGCCTATTGGCAGAATCTGACAAAAAATAAATTCAATAAATTAGAGAAGAAAATGGCAATATATATTTGCTATGTTTTGAATCATATCTTATGATTCTTCTCCTGGGATTCCATCTCCTGAATGTGCTTTTGAGGTCACATTCATAACCTAAAAACTGCTTTCTGTTCAATAAAAAAGCCAAGAAATACAGATGCAACACAGAATAGTAAATAGAATTGGTGAAGAGAAATACAGATGCAAGCAAACCGAGTAGAAAGAAATGGCAGTAGGCATTTTGCAAAGTATATGGGGCAAAATAAAATTTCAAATTCTGCTCAATGAGCATACAAATGCTAGTTTTTATAGAGATGCTGTTGGTAAGCCTTGGTAGTTAAATCTGATATAGATACAGACAAGGAATTTTGGAGTTTAGATTACCAGCCATGATACAACATAAGTGACCCAATATGTAAAGATGAGTACATAAAGGAAACAGTAGGAAAAATTTAAGAGGATGAAAATATTCATGACCATCAGCCATTCCTCACTGACATTTTCACTGGAATTTGAAGTTGAGAGAGAAGCATACTGCTCATTTTTTATCTTGATGTACGTACCTATTAATTAACTGGTTCGGTGAACTGTCCAAGGTTCTTCTTGTATTGCTGTGTTTAATCATTAACAATTAACTCTTTCTTATCATTAAAATCAAATTCAAGAATCCCTTCAACATTTATAAAAAGAGAAGTCAAAACCAGAATAACCCAAAGGGCAGTTGTAATCAAGATTTTGGTGCATAAAATGGACATTCCTATTAATCAGTACAGTTTTCAGATTCTGCTTTAACAAAGTCTATTATAGTATACAATTATAAATTCCTTTACAAAAATTCTAATTCATCCTTCTATAAAACATGGGAATTTATTTTACTACCCAAAGTCACTAAAATCTCAGAAAAAGCATTCCTTAAAAGTACCACAATGTGTAAATGACTCTATTAGTTGTTAGTGAATATTGTAACTAAATACTTTCCTTGCCCTGTTTCATGTTAAGCATGTCCATGTGACTTTCTTTGGCCAATGAAATGTGAGCAGAAAATGAAATGTGTCACTTCTAGATGGAGGTATTAAGAGCTAGGGCACAATACCATGTTTTCCTTTCCTTAATCTTTTCAAACTACTACATTTTAGATGTTGATTGATTCACTAGCCTTCTCAGAATAAAGGAAATAGAGAGGCAAGCCCTCAGCCAACCAATGAAGTACTTGCCCTATGAGCAAAAAATCAATACTAGTTTTTATCTAGTCCCCAAGATTTGTGGCTGCTTGTAACTACGATACAAACTAGCCATACTGGCTAATACAATTTAGGACTATCATCCTTCATGCCTTTTCTTTAAAAATATGCAACAAAAAAATGGCCATTTTCAGATCTCAGGTTAACTTTAACAGTAATTGCAATAAATTAAATACATGAATTGAAATAACAATCTTCAAAGAAAACTGAAGTTTCTTTGTAAGGTTTAGTCTCCTCCTCATTGCATAGTGCAGGTCAGAGAAAACATGAGAGACAACCATTAAGAAAACTCAGTTTTCAGTCGTTCACTTTAGTGAGAGGTGTGCATGAGAAATTTACCCACATTAATAGCAGAAAACAAGGGTTGTAAGACCTGAGAAAAGAAGGGGTGAACATTCCAGGCTGCAATGCATAACTGGTGGCAGCAGAAAGAGGTATTACGTGATTTTGGTTTAAAAAAATTGCTATTTTATTTACAACAGTCCTTTGCTGTGATCTACTGACAAGACTGCATGGGAGAGGGAGGATGACAAATTTATAAAATCATTGAATCTTAGAGGATAACCCATGTGAAGAATTTTATTTAGATAAATGGTTATAAAAACACTTGGAAATAACAGACTCCAGTCTCAGCAAGCAAGTTAATTCCAAGACTATAAATCTATTAAATCACAGACCTGGAAGGTTCATTGCAGCAGTGATTTCCAACTTTAAGCTTCTCAGGAACTCTTCAAAAGCATCTGATTAAATTCCACAGAAAAAATTTTTTAATTTTAATTAAAAATTCTCATTTTTATTATAGTTTTCTTTAGTTTATTTAGAATGTTTTGACAGAGTGAATTTTCTTATAAGAATATGAACAATTTAAAGGAATGTTCTCATTTTACAATTTTTACCTCACTCAGGTTATATTGGTCTCAGAATTTCCATTACATAGCCATGAGTTTCCACATACAAAGCACTTAGCATAGCATCTGGCACATAATAGACACCCTCTCTGTGACTTAGTTTTGCCAGGCAACTAGGACAACTATCACATAATGTGTTGGATTAAACAACAGGAATTTATTGACTCACAATTTTGAGGCCAAGAGAAGTCCAAATTCAAGGCTTCAGTAAGGCGATGCTTTCTCCCCAAAGTCTGTTATAGTCTTTTAACTCTGTTATTGGTGTTCCTTGACTTGTATCCATGCCTTGAATTAAATGGTGATGCGCTTTCCTTTCTCTTCAGAGTTCTGTTGATTTCCAGCTCCCAGCTCCTCCCCATGGCTTCTTCTACTCAGGCTTCAGTTTTTCACTCTACATAAAGCCTCAAGTAATCCAGATTTTTAAGACCCAACCTCATTCAGTTGGGCCACACCTTAATTTAAAATACCATTTTCAAGAGGTCCTATTTGCAAAGGATTCACACCTACAAGGAATGCAGATTAAGATAAAGAACAAGTCTAAATTGGGGTACATAACTTAATTTACATATTGATAATTTTACATTTTAGACTTAAGTAAAATAGAACCACTAACTTTTAACATAAATTGTATAAGGTTATAAGATGGAAGAGAAGTCTCAAAAAAGTATTTATTTTTAGTTGTCCTATCATATCAACCCAACACACAAAACTTATGCAAACAATTCCATGAAAATGGTGAATAGGTTTCCTGATGTGATATTTTCCTAAGCCAGTCTCTGACTTCACTCAAAATAATCATCTATATAAGAAAACAAAGTGTAACCCTCCAAAATTAATTAGTTTACATTTAAATCCCCTTTAAACATACCACATGGATTGTTATAATCATAATATCTACAATTCCATGTTATACTGATGTTGAAAATCTCCTAGGAATTATACCAGTTACCCACAAAATAAAAGCTCTATTTTGCAGCAAACAGAATGAGTTGTATTTTACAGACATCTAGCTTTTATACCTAAAAACTAACAGATAAACCTTTTGAAGAAGGCTATTTCTTCTTTCACAGTGGCAGTTATTAGAATAAATGAAGTGATAAAAATAAGTAATCAGATGTAGAATTCAACTCCCATTAGATTCATTCCACAGATGACACATGACACTTTCATTTATATTTTCCAAGTAAATTTTGAATCAAGAGTATTTTTTTGCCAAAAGAAAACTGAATATGACCATACCATCTACCGTAACACAGTATTTATTCAAATCAACAAATGCTCATTGTCAGCCTATTTTTGACAAAACAGGGAATGACAGACTCAGTAGTAATACAGATTCTGAACTCAAATCTTGTTGCACCCCTTTCTGACTCTGTGGCCTTAGGCAAAATAAAAATGAGATTATTAATAACTACACCCATGGTAACTGCAAGATTTAAATCTCTAAGCATTGAGCCTGGCATCTGGTAGTAACACAATAAACATTGGCACATATGGCAGACATTAACTGAGCTCAGAAAAATCTACAAGATTAAGAATATAAAGTTACCCTTCAATGAGAAATTTCTTTATATACTAACTTGTAAAGATCTCCTAAATATGTTGCTATATGTGTGTTCTTGGGTTTCAGTGCTCCTCCCCTTCTCTCAACTGTAATTCTGTGAGGAGAATATATTCCTGACAATTTATAAGGGGAATGTTTGTGTGTGTGTGTGTGCATGTGTGTTTCCATGCACCAGCTGCATTTAGTTATTATGAATACCTAACACCAACATACTGGGTTTGTTGTTGCCCTTCCATACAAGATTAATCATTTTGTTCTGCAGTAAAGATAGGGTAGAAGAGTCTAGGTAGAGCTTTATATATCTTCCTGACCAGGTCAACACAACAAGGAGAACTTCCTTAAAATTCTATGAAGTCTTTTCTGAGAGAGTATGCTGGGGTTCATAGAGATAAAGCCTGTCGGTAGGAGTAGATTCCCCCAAATTCTGTGTCCCCCATGGGCTTTACCCTCTCTCACCACTGGACACTTGATCTCCATCATTGCACCAGTTAACCTATTTATTTACTAACTACCCTAGCTGAACCCTTCTTCTCCGTGCCCAGTTTCAGCTATTCCAGATTAGTCAGTGTTTCTATCTTGTTCATTCCTGTAGGAATTTGTCCTTAAATTTAGGGTTACTTGTTTATTCTGTGACCTCTGCTTTCTACTGGGTTCAAAAAAAAACATAACAAAAAACTTGAAACTTGCAATTTTACTGGCTTTTTGTGGTTGTAAGGGTGAGAGGGACATTCTTTCCAGCTCTCTACATCATTTAATAGGAAATAGAATTACATAGTGAATATGAACATGAACATAAAAAAATCACAAAAAAATATAAATAATAAGGATGAGTTTCAGCAATTTCCAAAAACTTAAATCATTCATTGAGTCCTCTCTGAAAGTTGTGCAATTAAGCTAGAAATCAATGACAAAAATCAAATTGGAGGTCACTAAGATGTTTTCAAATTAGGCAAAACATGTTGAAATAGCCAATGGGTAAAGGAAGAAATTGTGAATAAATTTTAAACTATTTAAAACAATAAAATGTTGCATATTAATATACATAAGGCTCTAAAGATTAGATTAGTGGGATATTTATAACATTAAATTCATATGTTAGAAAAATTCAAAGCTAAAAATAAAATATTTATGTATTCATTTTGAGAAACTTTAAATAAGTATTAGAAGCAAGATAATACTAATGTATTAGGAGAAAGGTAATAATAAGTTAAGAACATTGATTATATAGAAATGAAATTAAAAAATCAATATATCCAATATATTTTCTCTAAAGGAGAGAAAATTCATAATCCCTGGCTAAGCAAATA
>PVIY010038783.1:0-23614 GCA_004026745.1 Myrmecophaga tridactyla | reverse complement strand
TGTAAACACATAGATCAGTACACTGAAAAAACTATCAGTCTTTTCAAGAGCTTGGGGCAAAAATTTAATTTCTAAAATACCGCATAAAGCCTAACCACACTGGTCTTCCATTAATTATAATATTTTACACACTTATTTGTGTGCATAAACACATAGATGTCATGATTGTTTGCATATACATACTGTTCTTAAGCCAGAAAATAATAAGATGTTTACCTATGGAACTGTCAGAACAAGAGGAAATCATAAAGAGAGATGGGATTTCTGAGTATATAGTTTTTATGCAGCTCTTATTCTAAACATATATTTCATATATTAAAAATTATACAAAAAAGATAAAAAGTTAAATTTAAAATTGAATAACAAAGAGCAATAAATAAACCTAACTCTATATCCAATCGATAAGTGGTTAATTCAAGTAAATTTCTTAGTAAGATATACTCTCAGGACAAAAGGAACTGCAAAGAAATCTCAAACTTTACTTAGTGTCTATCACTAACAATAAGGTCATAATATCTATATAACAGGGTTTTTGTAAGAATGAAATGAAAAAATGTGGGTGCCTCACAGGGGAATCGGGTTATAGAATATATAGGAACTCATTGTAACATGTCAGAGTTTTGCTACAAACCTAAAAAATACATACAAAATTTATTTAAGGAAAATAAATATATGTGCAATACTAAACATAATGGCTGACATATAGGACACATTTTATTTGAAATCACCAAATAGAGTATCTCACAGTCATAGTGGCCACTCACTGGACATGAAATGCTATATTTGCTCTTTAGCAAATTTGCTCGGAGAAATTTTCATTGGAATCAAATATTTGAATCATATAACACGTTCAGCAGCTTTTGAGTGACAGGATCAAGTGTCCTAAGGTGATTCAACATACAGAGGGATCATAGGCATTTATCGAAATTGCCTTGTAATTCTATTTTAGATGCTGTGATATTCATTTACACCCATGTACAGATACATATGTGCACACACGCACACCCATGACACAATGGCACACCTATGGAAAAGAATGTAGCGATATCTAACAAAAGAGAAAGGGCTGGGCGGGCCACGGTGGCTCAGCAGGTAAGAATGCTTGCCTGCCATGCCCGAGGACCCGGGTTCAATTCCCGGTGCCTGCCCATGTAAAAAAAAAAAAAAAAGAGAAAGGGCTCTTCATGGTTTTCAAAGGAGTTCCAAGCATTAACTTATATGAGCCTCACAGTGACTCAGCAAAGTAGACAGGGCAGGGTAGGGCCTCTCCCTTGAAGAAATGAAGGGATGGAGTTAAGTACATGTTCACGTTCACCCAGCCCGTCTGTCAAGTAGCTGGGACTAGACTCTTGACTGGCTCCTGGTACATTGTTTATCCCCACACATGATAATAGCCTCATCTATAGATGGGGTAATTAGGGACTATTGAATTGAGCACAGCAAACATTCCAAAGTGTTGAGAATGTGTTGTATTTCATTTAGGGTAGAGGTGACTGTCACTTTATATTAAGTATATCCAGGTTACAGTCTCAGAAGAGACAGTCTATAGGCATCTAGTGCATCGGCACCTTGGTTAGAGAAGTCATAAATACTGGAAAAAATAAAACATCAAATGTCTTAGGATTCACAATCAAGAAGTGATTCTGAATTTAGAATTTAGAATCCAAAATCAGCAAGTGATACAGAATGAACTATATCTGTTTCACAAAAGCTATAAATTTATTATCATAGTCACCCTTTCAGAATAGTACTCTTACTCTGACTATACAACAGAAAGCTCTCTGCTGGCCAATTGTGTTAGAGGGAGGTTAAACATCTTATTGTTAAGCAGGTTTTTCTTCTGGAGACACAGACTAAAATGAGTTGTTTACGTGTAAAACTCCATGGAACTACACATGATGTAGTATTTCAGGGTCAGAACTAAAAACTACAATGGGATGACAACTTCCACAAAACATAAAATTTTTGCTATTGTGAATATCTCCAATAGACAACAAAATAGTAATGATTTACTGGATTAATAAAATCTTATCTTGGGATCTTTCTAAGTTCATTTTTCATGTTGGAGAAATTTCTGTGACTAGTCATAAAAACTCAATAATTAGTTAAAAAGTGTTACCCCTTCAAACTTATGTTATAATCGTATGGTACCATATGACACATTGGTCTGCAATCCAAATATCTGAGTCCTGTTTCCTACACTGCTGCTAATTAACTATGTGATATTGGGAAAGTTGTTTTACCACTTGACCTTTCAGTTTCCTAATAGATAAATGAGATATTTGCACCACATGATTGTTTTATCTTTTCTACTTAAATTGGAATGCTCCCTTCCAGCTGGAAACTTCCATGAATTCTTGATATATGATCTTGATGGAATGTAAGAATGAGATGGGAACAAAGACTGTGTTTTACCCATCTACATTTCCCTAATATATACCATAATGTCAGGAACATAGAACATGCTTAATAACTGTAGGTTAAAGGAATAAATGAATAGATAGTCAGACACACAATCATTACAAATCTTTATAATCCTAAGAATTCATAGCCTTATTGCTTCTGAAACAGTCTAGTAAATAGGTCAAAACCCATCCTTTTGATACTACTGTTCATCAGCATCAACTATCAAACTACAAAAAGTAGTCAGTTTTGGGTGGTCAATAGGGGAAGATAATTATACTGTGTTTTCTATTATCTTAGTGACCTAGAAGAATTTAAATTCAAAATACCTACAGTCTATGCTTGACCTCCAGATAGAGATTTAATAAGGAAAGTATAGACATAGCAAGTGATCAAATGGTAGGGGGGTGCCATAGCAAATATACAGACTAATAAAATAAATGTGGTTTATATTTAAAATTATAGAGCCTGGTTTCTTCAGATAGGTTCTAAGTAATTCTAATTCTGGAAAATTGTCAATGAATGCAAAAAAGGTTTTTATAATCAGATACGATGCATCCTTTGATCTCTCTTAGAGTCTCAAAACACATAAGTATCTTAAAGCTTTGAAAAGTCTTACTTTGTTAAATCCAATGTTTTTTAAACTTGCTTGACCATAGGATCTAACTTTTGTAGAACACATCAATCAAAATTTTTATAACCATTGTCCTATAGAATGCACTTGGGAAACACTGTTATTGAACATAGGACATAGAAAAAAGCAGAGCACATCCTTGCCTATGTCTAATTGCATTAACTCCAATCAGTTTAAAACTGCAGGTTTTTAAAAAATTAAAAACCTATGCCATTTCATTGTACTCCTTATGAACCATTCAGTACTTTCCATTATAACTTGATCTTTTTTTTTTCTTTCTTTTCTGCATGGGCTGGCTCTAGAAATCGAACCTGGGTCTCCAGCTCAGCAGATAAGAATTCTTGCCACTGAGCCACTGTTGTACCACTCTATAACTTGATTTTGACATCCTGGATGAAATATTCAATTTCAAAACCTGGGTGCTTTAACCTTATTTGAAACCATGAACCTCTTCTTTAAATGGAATGCTTCAGAAGAGATGTTAAAGGGTTCTTCCAATATAAATATTTCTCTATGGCCTTGGTTTATTTGATTATTGAGGGTCCTGAAATATCACTGCTAAAAACAAACTACAGTGGTTCATCATTAGCATGGCACCTCTTTCAACTAACACACAGGCATGATGAGGCTCCTACTCATTCAGTCCGAGGTGATATACGCAACATCAGAATCATGCTGCTAATCTCAAAACTGCAAAAGAGCTTGGCCTCCATTCATTTACTGAGCAAGTATTTATTTTAAATTTACTATGTGCTGGGTGTTATACATTAGAATAGCACTGAGTTTTGAGGAGTCAAAGAACACTACTACAGTAGAAGAAAACTATCAGGAGTTCAGCATTGGCTGGGGCCCCACCACAGTGTAAAGAGATCATCGTACCAGTGAGGGCCAAGAAAGAAACCCCGATGCAATGTCTTTCCTCAAACATGGAGACTGCCAGAGTAGTACAAATGTTTTCAGGATTTCAAATGAGAGGTGCTTAGAATGATATAACTTGAACCTGGACACTTGTTTGCAGTTCAGCAACAACAATAAAACAAAACAAAATGCTTCCTTCATCAAGTGAACCCAAAGAGTTGTTTTCAAAGTCAGGACCACGAGAGAAGCTGCTCAGATGGCTGCTCTCCTGTGGCCTCATTAGCTGTCTCTCACAAAGCATGCACTGGAGCTGTGGCCTAGATTCCCACACATTAACTCTGACATTTATAAAGCACTTTCAGTCCTGACAAGATAAAAAACTCAGCATTCTTTCAAAGCTTATAACTCCCAAACATCCTGGCTTGGGCTGAGAAAACTGAAAGCGATAAAGTCCTTATTAGACTAAAAACAAACAAACAAACAATCAAAAAACCTTGGGAATTGTGGGCTTGTCCTCTTCCTTCCTGCAGCATGAGGCATTCATTTGGCTTTCAGAGCACATTTTCCACTCAGGAAACACTCATCACATTACCTCGCAGACTGGACTCATTTGCAATTGCCACGGTCCCGTGCTGTTGGCAACGTGACCAGCAAACTGCAGTTTCCTTGTTAAACTGTGGGCTTCCAACCAGTCCCCTCTAGTTGTGCTTCAGTATTGGTGTGAGACATCTTGGCATTGCATGATGACTGGAGCTTTGCTCTTTGCCGCAGTGGGAGTGAGGAAGGCACATGGGCATGATTAGTGGAACCGTGTTCTGGTCTATCGTTTGCGCCAAGATAACATTTTCTGTTTCTCAGTTTTTCAAATAGCAAACATGCCATTTTAAAAATTATCAGACAAGCTAACATGTTTTGTGTGCCTATTGTCTGTGATGCTCTATGCAACTTTAATGGTGTTTTAGTAGATTTCTAGAACATTAAAGTTAAAAGAAAATTTGAGGCAATAAACTTTTTAACCTGATGTTAATAACCTAAGGAATCCATTAGCCCTGGGAATGTCCACAACTTTTTCTGTATTTGTGGGGTGGATGGAGAGACCAGTGGTACTCATTCATTAATGAGTCACTTATTCACTCAGCATTCAAGGATCTAATGTGTGTCTGGGACTTGGAATACTACAATGAAATTGAGAGCCACTGCTGCCTTCATGAATTTTATGAATTTTTGGTGGGTCAATGGCCAAAAAATGTTAAAAATTATTGCTAATGCAGCAGTGTTATTTTACAAAGGAAGGAATCAAGGCCTAGAGAGATAAAGTAATTTTTCAAAAGTGAGAAAACCAAAGATGTCATTCAGATTTTGAATTGAGGAGTCTTCAGATTCCTAATTCAGTATTCTTTCCTTATTCTACTATAGACCTGCTATTACTATTATTCCTAATAATGGAGTTTGAGGTTGGCAGACCACAACTTATCATTTCCACTTCTTGAGAGTCAGGTTAAGTGCAAGGTTCGAGGAGAAGGGTTTTGCATGCCTCACTTAATTTATTCCGTCCAAAATTTGTGAGACAAACATTGCCTCTATTCTTGAGTCAAAGATTCTAAGAAGGCTGGTGTTGAGTCAATAGCCCAAGTAAGCAAGCCAGGAAACTCTTTGGGTGTCTACTATGCTTTCTTAATATGGAAATGACTGGGGTAGATGATGAAAAAAAGCAAATTGGCTTTATCGCAAGCTCTTGTACCACTCCAATGGCAAGGTAGGCTAAAGCTGCATGTTGAAAAGGGCTTCACAGACCATGATCTGACTCAACAGGAAGAAAATACAGATTCAGAATATTTTTTCAGACTGGAAAGTGTGTGCATATGTGTTGAGAGAGGGAGATTGTTACATATATAAACTTTTTTTCATGCCCAGTAGATAATCATTGAAACACTCAATGGCTAGAAAGTCCTGACTGTAAACATGCTCAGCATACTCAATTTATCTCACATCAATAACTCTCTGAAATTATTGAATTTATGAAGCATAGAAGGGGATTCTGCCACATCTCAAAAACAAAGGTTGTTATGAGAATTTCCTACCGATGTCCACTAACACCCCAGTAACAATTATGTGTACCATACTGTGTCCCCAACAATCAAGAAGAAACCATGAGTTCCTTCACAGTGAGGCCAAGGTCCACAGAGGGCCATGACAGAGAGGCATAGAGTGGGACAGACTGGGGTCAGCCTTACTGCAAGTCCTATTCTGAGCACTCACTCACTAAGTTACCAACCACTCCAAGATGGGGAACCTAATAGCACCTCTTTCATTATACTGTTGTGAACACTGAATGACTAAGTGCAAAGTGCCGAGCACAATGGCTCATATTGCCAGCACTTGTTAAATTATTATTACTAAATGAAAGGAGAAAAACATTACTATTGTTTTTCATGTAAATGCAAGCAAACAAATAAAAACCAACCCCCTACACACAATTACTGGAAGGCCAAGTTTCTACTTGGGCCTGCTCCAAGAACTTCTAGACTGCTTATCTATCATCAGCACTTGTCTTTATTGGCAAAGATCATCTTCTATGCTTCCTTTGTTTCTTCCATGAATACACAGTATCCTGAGAGTAAATGAAAGAATAAATACAATTGAACAGATGTTGGTGATTCACACAATGGGAAATATCACCTGAATTTTAATATTTCTCTTGTGCTTACAAAGGCAGTGTAAAGGAGAGAGGGAAGGGAGTAGGTACAGAGGTGATACAGGATGAATTGTGTCCCCTCAAAAGACATACTGATGTCCTACCACCAAGTACTTCAGAATGTGACCTTGTTTGGAAATAGGGTCATTGTAGATGGAATGAGTTAACATGAAGTTATTCTCGCTGAAGGTGAGCCCTTCATCCAATATGACAAGTGTCCTTATAGGAAGGGGAGAAAAGACCCAGGAGGGTTGAGAAGGCCATGTGACAAAAGAGGCAGAGATCAAATCTGCAAGAGAAAGAATGTCAAGGATTGTAGGCAAACCAACAGTATCTAGGAAGAAGTAAGGAGGGATTCTACCCTCCAGGTTTCAGAGGGAGCCTGGCCTTGCTTACACCTTGGTTTCAACTTCTATTCTGTAAGACAACAAATATCTGTTGTTTTAAGACATTCGGTTTGTTATCATTTTTACAGTGGCCAAAGGAAACTAATACAAATGATGAGGTGGGTAAGAAGTGAGAGCTAGCATGGTTGGGGTTAGAAAAGAGGATGTGTTCTTCCTCTAGTTCCTTTTAACTCTCTTTCTTCCTTTCCTACTTTTTTTTTTTCTGGTTGTGGTTGGGAGAGTCTAAGGTAATTATTTAAAAATGAACCACAGAGAAGAAGAACTTGGGAGAGATAAGAACCAACATGCTGAGGTAAATAGGCACAAAAATTACATATAATTAAGATTTTCAAACAAGAGAATATAAGCCACAATTTCTCATGGCTTTGGTGTAAAATTAAATGAACAATATTGTGCTTATTCCTTTCGCTTGACCTTTAATTATTTTCTGCTCTCCCCTTTCTTATTAATCTCTTGTACATTTTTGGCTCTCTTTCAACCCTAAGACAGTTATAAAAGCCAAGCTGTTTACAAAAAAAAAAAACAAAAAGAAAATGATTCCTTTCTAAATAATTAATGGAGCTTTAATACGTGGGAAGAGTAATTCAGCAGATGAATTTTTAAAAAGCATTAACCAAGAAAGTACTATGAATTAGGCAAGTAGAATATTTTAAGTTCTTTATGTTGTGGTTTCAAATTAATCAGTGAGAATTGGGAAATTCACATTTTCACTCACTGCCAGTGGAAATGTCCAGAGGACACCATTCCGGAGGGCAATTAAACAGTGTTCAGCAAAGGGCTAAAAAGTCTATACTCTTTGACCCCCTCATTTGCACTTTAGGGCAGATTTTCCAAGAGAATCATTAACAATGTATTAAATTTTTTTTTTTTTTTTTTTTTTTAATTTGCGTATGGGCAGGAGGCACCAGGGATCGAACTCCAGACCTCCAGCACGGCAGGTCAGAGCTCTGCCTGCTGAGCCACAGCAGCCACCTGGAAATGTTTATCTATAAGAAGGTTTAAAGGGTTTTATTCTTACTTGGAAAATTGGAAAAGCATAAATATCTGACAATAGGGGGTTATTTAAATAAACAAATTAGCTATTAAGAACCATTTACTAGGAGAGTGATTAATGGCATGTAACGATGTTCATGATAGATTAAGTGCAAAGACATATTATTAGGTATTGTATACTTGATATGCCATTTTAATCAAAAGATTGTGGAATCCTTTTCTTTGATAAACGATGCAAAAGGTGTACAAGAGTTAAGCATAAATTTTAACCGTAGCTAAGTGTGCTAAGGTAAATTTTACTTGAACAGAGCTAAAATATATTTAATATATTCCTAATTACATCTGGAGTTTTCATTATGATCTTTGATAATATATTTCTAACATTTAGTACACTTTACTTATTTTTCTTCTTTTCCCTCATAAGGAAACACAAGCACTGATTAGCTTAAGTGACCACCAGTAGTAAAAGACATCTCCAACTTTTCTGATCTCCAAATTTTTTCCAACTTGGGTTAAAATCAAGACTAAGTTATAGCTTTAGTATCAACACTTTTGCCTAGTCTCTTTTCCTTCATTTTTATAAAATAGGGGCCAAATTTATCTAATATTTAAAAGCTGCACAAATGCTGCATAAGATTGCAATCTGACAAGATTGATCATTTGGTTGGGAGACAGCATCGTGATATTATAGCCTGAAATATCTTTTCTTCAGCTGATGCATAGATCCTGAATTGGTTTGGAGGCTCATGAGTAATGTCCAAAAACAGGATGAAAAATGAATGAAAAGCCCAAGAATCATCTCTTTAGGGATGTGTGCCAGTCAGTCAAGATTCAGATGGAAAAAGAGAAACAACATTATTTTAACAGGTAGCGTTTAATAGAGGCAAATGGGTAAAGAAATAGGGGAGAACTGGAGAGACAAAAGGGAATACAGAGCTATGACAGAGGTAGTAACTGCAAGAAGCAGCTGTTGCTTCTTGGGTTGGTGAAACAGAGGGAAGAGGTTGGAATTATCAGGGCTCAGAAGTATCAAGGAAGCACCCAAGGATATGGGACTTCAGTAGGGCACTCCTCCGTTGGTATTGGTGCCTTCAGAGCTCAAGGGAGGACCCACTAAGCAAAAATCCAGATATCCTGGAGAACTGGTTGCCATTCTGGGAAAGGGGGAATTAGCTAGATACTGAAACCAGCTGATATAGAAATAAACTACTGCTGATGGGGGTAGAGCCCTTGCTTAGGTGCAGCTGATAGAAAAATGAGCAAAGACAAGAAAGAAATTCCTATAGCCAGCCTACCATCTTCCAGTTCCCTCTTGCTCCTTCAATTGGCAGACACTACCAGGAAACCAACTGAAAGGAAGGATTATGGTTTCTTGAATCCTAGCCAGAACATCACAAAGCAAGGTAGAGAAGAAGTGGTTTGGAATTGGGAGACAATAGCTTAATAACTAATATATGCATATAAATATACTCAAAAAAAAACACACACAGCATATTCACCAACATCTTAATGGTGATTGTCACTGGGTGGTGAGAGAAGATTACGCATGGTTTAATTATCTTAGTGTTTCCCTGCATTTTACAATGTTTCTACAAAAAAAGTCATAATTTTCTATCATACAGGAAAACTGACTTCTGATTAAAAGAATGTTAAATGATATCATCTAACATTTGGATTTGCAAATCTCTGGTATATTCATAAGTTTTTTAGAATGAAATTTCTCATTTACACTAATTTCCCTAATGGCATCCAAAATAAAATGCAAACCTCTGTTTACCCAGCTAACCAATGATTAATGGGAAGCATATGGAAGCACACTGTAAGACTAATGCATAGTTTTCTCTGTTTGAACATGGTAATGACTTTGTGAAATAGCCTGGCGCAGTGTATAAATGAGGTTTCTGGATCAAGACCAAATATTAACCAACTGGTTAATAATTTTGGCAACACCATTTGCAATGAAAATAGGGTAAAATAATTGTCAAAAAATTCCCGAAAGAAGATTAAAATTAACAATAATGCATATTATATCAATCAGTTTCTGTGGCTTGTTTCAGTTTTCCCCATAATGTGATCATTGCTCTCATTAACATGATCATCACTACCACCATCTTTATCAGAGCTATTATTTAATACTTACTGTGTGCTCACTACGCATATTTGCTTACCTGACTTTACTCCTCAAATGATCCTCTAGTATTTGTGCTATTATTCCCATTTTTTAGTTCAGGAAATTGAGCTATAAATGGTCTAATTATCTAGCTCCAAATCATACAAGCAGCAAAGGCAAAGTGAGGGCTCTAAAGGCAATCTTCTTCAGAGAGTTATAGTATCATCATATTGTTATATTATTAATCAGTCCATGAAGGCACATGAAAAGATGCTCAACTTCCCTGGCTATTAGGGAAATACAAATCAAAACCACAATGAGATATCATTTCACACCTACCAGAATGGCCATTATTAATAAAATAGAAATGACAAGTGCTGGAGAGGATATGGAGAAAGAGGCACACTTATCCACTGTTGATGGGAATGTCAAATGCTACAACCACTGTGGAAGGCAGTGTGGTGGTTCCTTAGGAAGCTAAGTATAGAATTGTCATATGACCCGGCAATACCATTGCTAGGTATCTGCTCAGAGGACATGGGGGCAAGGACACAAATGGACATTTGCACACCACTGTTTATAGCAGCATTATTTACAATTGCCAAGAGATGGAAATAGCCAAAATGTCCATCAACAAACAAGTGGCTAAACAAGCTGTGGTATATACATATGATGGAATATTATGCAGATGTAAGACAAAATAGAGTCATGTAGTATGTAAGAACATGGATGGACCTTGAGGACATTATGCTGAGAGAGATTAGCTAGAAACAAAAGGACAAATACTGTGTGGTCTCACTGATATGAACTGACATTAGCTAAAGAACTTGGAGAATTTCAGTTGGTAACAGAGATCATCAGGAGATAGAAATAGGGTAAGATATTGGGTAATTGGAGCTGAAGGGAGACAGATTATGCAACAAGACCAATTATAAAAATTCAGAAATGGATAGCACAATACTACCTAACTGTAATACAATAATGTTAGAACACTGAATAAAGCTGAATGTGAGAATGATAGAGGGAGGAGGCCTGGGGGCATAAATGAAATCAGAAGGAAAGATAGATGATAAAGACTGAGATGGTGTAATCTAGGAATGCCTAGAGTGTATAATGATAGTGACTAAATGTGCAAATTTAAAAATGTTTTTGCATGAGGAAGAACAAAGTAATGTCAATACTGCAGGGTGTTGAAAGTAGATGGTAATTAATATTTTAAAACTTTAACTTATGTGTGAGACTAAAGCAAAAAATGTTTATTTGGTACAAAAGTTATAATTTGACTAGTGCATTTTCTAAAATAACTTATGTGGACAGCATAATCGAACACCATAGTACTTGGAAACTTGAGTAGGGCAGGAGATTTTATAGGTTTGTCCAGTGATGCCCTGATTAAAAAAAAAAATCAATCCAGGGTTTTTATATTAATAATCAATTCAAATCCTGTTATATTATTAATCAATTCAAATTGTAATACTTTGTTTAATTGTGTTCCTTCATTTGTAGCTTATATAAGTAAAATAGCTTACATTCCTAAAAGAGAGTGTAATGCATTTGAGTACTTTTTCCCTTAATGCATGGCATGTAAATGACAAGACGGCTGGTAATTTCCCAATAATAACAAAAATAGAAGAGTTTTTCTTAAATTAAATTAAAGTAAAAATTAAATATATCTTCCTATAGAGGATATCAAATGCCCAAATAATTTACTCCAAATGATTGAGTCTACTTAAAATTTTAACTATTCTAACCTTCAGGGAAAGGTCTGTCTTTATTCCATATGATGCCACCTGCAATTCAAAGTGTAGCTGGTCCTCCAGTTTTTTTCTTCTATTCTGATGCAGTTCTTAAGGCGGGGCTGAGATGTCCACATGAGAGCTGCCACTCAGCTCTGATGCAGGTGAAGCACTCATCAAAATCACTGAACTCATGTCCATGGAAACCATTTATGACCTTAAAATCTATCAACATGCAACACCACACTCCAGAAAAGCAGTGTATTAATTAGAATAAATATAAAAGATAAAACTCAGTTGTACAGGCCAAAGGATAAGGCCCCATCTCTGTGGGTGGGTGGTAGAATTGCCTCTGAAGAGAGTAGCTCTTTCTAATCAGTCTTTGGGCAAAAGGGGGATCCTATGGCAAGACTTGGACACTAAGCCTTGTATTGAGCCATTCTCTGTGACCTGTGCGATGGTTAGACATGTGGGGACATATTGGTGGGCAAGAGGAATGTGTTCTCTGCCATGCAAAAGCAAGGGGGGCGGTGCAAGGGTAGTTCAGTGGTAGAGTTCTAGTATGCCATGTGGGAGACCCTGGTTCGATTTCCAGTCCATGTACTTTCCAAACAAACAAGCAAAGAAATGAAAAAAAAAAAACCCAAAACAAACAAAAAGTCAACATATGTTGCTGCAATATGGAAAAAGAATGAAATGTGACCTCCACAATACAATAAAAAAGGCAAGGGGGGAAGGTAAGCATCCTGTGGAGGCCATGAAACTGAAGATAAGCAAGGTATCTGTGAGCCAAATTATCAACTTTCACAAATAACAGAGAAAACTGGAAAATAGAATGAAGTCTAGCGTAATTATTCAAGCCTGACTGCAGTTAAGCCACATGGCAAAATGGGAGAAACCATGTGTTTCTCAAAGGCTGGATTAATTAAAGAGGAGGTGGGCCTGGTGATGAAAATAGTGACTTGAGAAAGCCCTTAGAAAAACAATTTTGAAGCACAAAAGTCCACTTGCCCCTCACCAGGATCAAGCATGAAAAATTAGGCCTTGATTATATTAAGAGAACCAGTTGATTGTGTTTTTTTTTTTTTTTTACTGTATTAATAGGGAAGAGCAAGTTCAGTTCTGAGAGCTAAGATTTTTTTTTAACATTTTTCAAGCTTAAAAACAATCAACAAAAGAAAAATATTTAATAACACATGGAAGCTATATGAAATTTAAATTTCAGTGTCCATAAATCACATTTAATTGGTACAGAGCCATGCTCAATAGTGTACATATTGTCTATTGCTGCTTTCACATGACAACAGAGTGGTTGTGACAGAGAACTGTATGGTTGCAGAACCTAAAATATATACTATCTCATCCTTTACAGAAAAAAGTTTGTTACCTCTATGTTAAGAGAACCAGCAGAGCTCCTTGTGGGCATGTTTCCATTATTAGAATTTTCTGATTAATTGAAAGTGCTCAAGTCTCATTGATTAAATAACTTGCAGGACATCTGTTAGGTAGCCAAGTATCAGAAGATCATAAAGACAATACTTTTGGGAGAAACTTTGCCAAAGTGATCATATATGTACCCTCACCATCTTTCCTTAAGGTTTCACACTCTGAAGAATGGAGATTCTCTGAGAAAGGGAGAAAAAATAAAGATGGTTTTTGTCTTTTTTTCTTGGATCATCCTAAAGTCTCTTTCTACCCAGATTTTACAAGCTGACAACTTCCTCCATCATTATGATTCATTTTGAAAGTGCATCACTAAAGCATATAATTTTGATTATTTTTACAGTTTTTCTAAAGGAAAGACAGATGGAACTAAACCAGGGAATCCCAATCCCCTCTGTTGGTTGCTGATTGCCAGCCAGGCTCTCCTACAGCTGAGCTGTGAAAATGATTGGCTGGTTCCCACTGAGCCCCAAGACCCATTGGTTGCTTCCCACTGAGCTGTGATTCTGATGGACAGCTTCACATCACTCTCCTTGAGCCCTGCCTGTGATTTCTTGCCTTTAGCACTGCACCTGTATAACTGCTAAGTGCAGAAATGAGAGAGTCATGTGCCATGTCTCAATGTTTTATTTCCTTTGTACTCTCTCAAGGAAATGGGTAGGAGGAGGAAGGGAATACTGGCAATAGGTAAAGGAGAGAACCAAACATAAAGAACAAACTATTTCGCAAATGCAATTAACATCCAACAAACCTGGGATTTCAGACCCAATCCAACAACCCAACGATATTTTGAACCCCAGTTTAGACTGCCAGGAAGATAATGCCTTGGACTGTAGATGTACATATTTTGGAACCTGCAAAGATGAGTTCACATTTATGAATTAATAAATTGGCACCCTTATTTAAGGCATCAACTTCTTTGTGAGACTGATATGGATAAAGTCATTCTTTGGGGCTCAGTCACTCATAGGTTAACTGATAAAAATATAAAATATGGACTCAAGAAAGTCAGACTATACCTTGATATCTTCAAGAATTCACATGTGGTAGCTTCACTTCAGTAGTGTAATGATCTTTCCTTTTGTCCTAAATAATTAGAGTTAAATTGTAACTCTAATTATTGGACTTAGAATCACATGATCTTATGTTATTATCCTGGAGATCATCTACTCTGTAAAACCAAGAGCCCATCATTTAGCTCCCATCTCTCAAATAAAAGAATCCACCTTTTGACATGTCCATTTAATTCACAAGGTTATTGTGAGAATGCATGATT
Organism: Myrmecophaga tridactyla; assembly: GCA_004026745.1. Lineage (NCBI taxonomy): Eukaryota > Metazoa > Chordata > Mammalia > Pilosa > Myrmecophagidae > Myrmecophaga > Myrmecophaga tridactyla. The sequence continues at coordinate 9,059 of PVIY010038783.1, read as the reverse complement.
CTTTATTTTGTGTATGATTCATACATGAATAGTATAAAATCATACATGTTCAAGGGGGTATTATTTAGGGAAAAAATTTCTCCCACAATCCTACCTCTCTCCAAAAAAGTTAGCAATTATTAAGGGTTTCGTAGACATTTTTCCAGGGAGATCCTTCCCTTGGAACTGCCTAAAATACATGGAGGATTGCTACCAGTTCTTGAACAGCTAAGAGAATTATTTAAAAAACATTTATTGAGTACCTGACATGTACTAAGCACACTTCTAGGTTATTTCCTTGGCCATGGTATGCTCTCTAGCTAAGACTAAGCATGGACTCACAGGCTACCACTACTAACAGAGAGATTCATTTTACAAGTGGAAACTACCCAGATCCCCATGACTGAGACAACTAAACTAGTCAGGCCATGTAACGCGGTCCAAGCCCAACTGCAGGTAACAAAATGTAGCAAAAAGCCCAAATACAGGTCTTTTATAAACATCAGTAAGGAAACCCAACTATAGGCTTATCTGTTTGCTCATCCAGTTCTATTTTTGTCAACAACTTCCAAAGGAAAGCTCCTTGCTGCCTGGTGAACAAGCCCTGAGTGAATGAGAAAACTATACCCTCTAAAGCTTTTCTTCAGTGCTCCAGACCACAGAATCAGTGACCTTCAATTCTAACTCATTTATTTAAGGTAGTATTCAAAGAAACTGCTGTCATAAGGGGCTTGAAGAAGCCCTGAACTCAATGACAGGCTCCTCCATTCATACTAGCAACGGCATAAAATAGAATCTATACAAATGTCAGAACTCCTATGTTTTATATCTTTATGAATATTTTTTGGCTTCATTTATTTTCCTTGCCCTTCCATGCCCTTGGTCTCCTCTGCTTTCCATCTTCAAACATCAAATTGCCATGTGTTCTGATGGATAATCCCTTGGCCATGATCCCCTGTTTTAGCAGTAGAGGCCCTCTCCATTTATCACTTCTTTTACAAGGGAGCAGTTCCGAAATGCTCTTTACACTCATCATTTCCTAAGGCTCATTTCATATCTGGTTTGTCAGATGATCACCATGGTCCCCTCCCAGTTCTCAAATTCTATGATGTTTCTATATGATAATACTAAGGAGAACATTGAATCCATTACTTTTCTCTGAAATTTTTAGCATTACAGCCTGCTTTTTTATTTCAGTGATATTTTGTAGTCACTTTGCCTTTAGATTGTCCTCAGAGAATTATTTCCAATGACTAGGTTTTTCAGCTTCAAAAAAAAAAAAGCAAAAACAGAAAAACAAAAACAGAACATCTGTGTATTGGCAAGTACACTTCATAATAGGTATTGAGAGGCTACAGCTTTTGGTTTGTTGCGTGTTAGAAGAGGCAAATGGAAATAACTCCCTTCTCCCTGACTGAATCCAAGACAGATATTGCCAATGGAGCATATAACCCACTTTCTGTTGAGGTAGGAAATGGTGTCAGAATCCTTTCACAATAAAGAAGGCTTCAAGTAACCCTTCCTGATGGGTTCAAGTTGATATATGGACCGAACTTCTTAAAACTGGCCTGGGTGCTCTTTTCAAACAGATCATCGTGAAGTATGAATTGCTCCCTTTGTCCTGCTCTACCTTTATTTTCCAAAATACCCATTAGCTAACATAAAAGATGATTTACTTAGTTATTATGCTCATATTTGTTGTCTCTACTGGTAAAATATAAGCTCCACAAGGGCAGGAATCTTTATACAATGTGTTCATTGATATTTACCAGGCACCTGATAGAATGCCAAGCATATAGCAGACACTAAATAAAAATGGTTGATGAATGAATGATTGATTTCTTTCTCTGCCAGCATCAGAACCACAGGGCCTTGGTGAGTAAGGTGTCTAAGGCACACAATTTAAGGAGATGCTCACTCTCAGGGTCATGCAAGGCTCGAGCCCACCCTGAGAGTGAGTGCTCACTTGCCTTACCCCAATCTCCACCCTGAGAATCATCACTTGTTAAATATACAATTCCCCTTTCTTTACCCAGTAGTACTTACTGAATCAGTAACTGGGCATCTAGGAGGGAGGGTCCTGAGAATTGCACTTCTACTGTGTTACTCAGTCATTCTTATGCAAATTGTATTTGAGAATCATTGCTTTAAATTAAGCAGTATTTCCATGACGAATTTATCACTTACCACCTCTGGCAGTTCTCATCTCATTCAATGTCCTTCACAACCTTTACAAAACTTAGCTCTCTTCCCTTCCTCCTAATGAAATAATAATAGCAGCTAACGCTTACATAGTGTTTTCTATGTCCCAGTTACTGTTTAAGCACTTTGCTATATATAACACACCTAATCCTCATACAACACCAAAACATAGATTCTATTATTAACTCCATTTATATATATATATATATATATATGGAAACTGTGGCACAGAAAGGTTAAGTGATTTTAGCAAGGGCAGAAAGAACCAGGACTCAAACCCAGGCAGCCTGGCTCCAGAGATTACATTTTTCATCGCCCTCCTTAAAGACTGATATCAACGTTCTAACTAAAAAGCAGCTGCTTTCATGCAAGCCTTCCATCCTGTCGGATTTCTTCTGTCTCTTTAATCAGCTATTTTCTTTTCTGAGAAAACATTTTCCAGTCACTCTTCCCATAGTCAGCTACCTTCCCATAGAAATACCCATTCTTGATTATGCAATCACATTCCATTTCCTTCATAAAGCCATCTTCAAACACCCAAGTCTGAAGCATCTTTCCCCCTTTTGTGTCATTTAACTTGGTTTCTCTCTTGTTTGTATATGTTAGGTTTTGTTGTAAAATTAACCAGAAGTGATGAGATACACTGAAATACTAATTCTTATCAAGCTTTATTTCTTTTTACCCATCACCACTTTATTAAAGCACTGGCCATGCCATTCAATACTCTTCCAGAGAGGGAAAACCTTCCATAAAGGGAAAAAGAAATACATTCTTAGCTTTTGAGTTTCAAAAGCCTAGACAATTCTCCTATGAGAGAACTAAACTTATCCACCAGCAAAGGTAGACTTGGAAAACCCAATATGTAGAGAACACAGATATTTGGTTGACTCCCCACCTCACCCGCCAAATTGGTTAGAAATTCCTAACTAGGATGAGGAGTTAGAGGGGGAGGGAAGACATAAAGAGGGATTTCAAGTTCCTGGAAAGGGGAGCCCCTGCTACAAGGACAGAGGACAAATCAGATTAGCTTGGGGAAATGGGAGAGTAGACAATATCTATATAACAATTCTAAATCAGATTAGTTTGGGGAAATGGGAGAGTAGATAGTATCTATATAACAATTCCAGGGTAGAGTTCTAAAATGCAGCAGAACTGCGAGAAAATCTGGTCACCTTGTGTAAATATCTAGGCAACAAAGGCATTAAACAGATGAGCAGAATGTTCTAGTTTGCTTGCTGCCAGAATGCGACACACTAGAGACAGACTGGCTTTTAATAAAAGGGGATTTATTTCCTTAGTTCTTCAGAGGAAAGGCAGCTAACTTTCAGCGGAGGTTCTTTCTTATATGGGAAGGCACAGGGTGATCTTTCCTGGCTTTCTCTCCAGGCCTCTGGGTTCTAACAACTTTCCCCAGGGTGATTTCTTTCTGTATCTCCAAAGACCTGGGCTGAGCTGCGAGTGCTGAAATGAGGTATGCTGAGCTGCTTGGGCTGTGCTCCTACTGTTGCACTCCCTCATTTAAGCACCAGCCAATTAAGTCAAACATCATTCATTGCAGCAGGCACACCTCCTAGCCGACTGCAGATGTAATTAGCAACAGATGAGGTTCATGTACCATTGGCTCATGTCCACAGCAACAGAACTAGGTGCCTTCACCTGGCCAAGATGACAACTGAATCTAACTACCACACAGAATATGGTGCAGGAGCAACAGAAATGACCTGTTTGCCCCAAAGTAGCAAAAAAAATAAAGTCTTAGAGAATGTCACAGATGTTTTCTTAGCAGCAGGATGACCCCATATGTTTCAAAGCTGTGTGAGGATATACCAGAGGAAGCTTCATGTGAACTGTAGGGACAAAGGATGGCTTAGCAGGGGCATGCAAGGACAACAGATGACAGGGCAACAGCAGTATCATGGAAGGTGTCAGCCATGGACACCTTCTCATCACCCACTCTGTACCAACTCTGACCCTGACGCCTTGTGAAAGTTCCCTGATATTTATTTCCTTACTTTCACTGGCCTCCAGAATGTTTCTCTTGAGTACGATCAACTCTGGTTCTGGTTCTGGTTCTGGTCCTGGCAGAAGAGGTCCTCAAAAAGTATTTGAGAAAAGAAAGAATGACCATCTCAGAAATTTGGAAATGGATCTTTTAGGCAGGAAAACCCTACCATGGGCATTAACAGTTATCAGAGAGGCCACTATAAGAATTTAGAAGAGGGCGCATCTAATAGAATTCATTATTCCCTGACTACATAGATATTTGGTACAGATCAAAAGCACTCCAAATCCTGAGTCAGTTGCAGACCATAGTAGTAATGAACACAGTAAAGAAAGCACAGATATGGCTATTTTATTTTGGTTTGTAAAAATCACAGATCACTGGTTTCTTAAAAGACTCACAATAGAAGTGACATTTTTTGAGTTCTCACCAAAGACAGCCTTTGTGAAATTTGCTAAAAATGAATCACACTGTTTCTGTCAAGTTTTCCTTAGGGAAAGTTAGATGCTGGATTCTCCTTAACTTCAAGTTAATTTGTACCTATCAGAAAATGGCCAGACCTTTATTTTTGATCAAGGGCAAATAATGAAAATCAATGCAGAGAGGTTTTCTTTCTTTTCCCCTGAAGTGGGAATACACATATCTGAAGAGTGAGGATAGACAACATGAAGAAGAAATGGACAAAATATAATAGAACAAGTCATTTCCTGTTTCACCACTACTCTAACAACATACGGGATTTTGAAGATTTATGGTTTGTCATAATTTCTAAATTGGAAATTCATCTAAAATTAAATTTACTTTGTACTATTTTTATAAATACCCCTTTCAAATAAATAAAGCGCAGGGCTCTATCCCTGGCTTGAGGCAGCAAGCAGGCAGTACTGGGTCTCTAAGTGTGTCTGACATTCATAACTGGGTTGGCTCTTGGCTAGTGAAATTCATTATGTCACCTGTGTCTTTACCTAGGCAGCTCTGGCTGCCTAGAATTCTTGGCTGCAGCAAACTAGCAGCTAAAATTGGTGGTGGGAGTAAGGGGATCAGAGTGATCTTCAGAAACAGCATTTTCTTTTTATTCTTATCGAACCAACGGAAGCCTCTCCTTAGTAACAAAACACTCCAAATTTCAGGTAGTTTAGGAAATCGTACGCATGTTGAACAGCAGAATAAAGGGAAAATTAATAAAAATGTAGGGTTTCATTGCAATATCAGGGATTTAGGGGAAAGGTAAAATGGGATAGACACCTTCTTATTCAAGATACTTTATAAAAATTATTTTTCATCAAAATACTATCTACATGTATTTTAAAAAGTCAAATTAATAAGGCTTAAATGAAAAACAGTGGTCCACTTATTATCCCTTCTCTAATTCTCACATCTCAAATACAACATTTTCAGCATTTTAAGTTTTTTTTTTTAATTTGCCTTCATGTTTCTAGTTGACATGGTATTCTACAGCTATTGATTTTTCACTGTTAGCTATTATCCACTGTCTTGTGTTGTAGACGATGCACATTTGACTTTCTTATATGGACACCCACTGGCCATTCCAACCACCACTTACTTTCCCTACCTCCCCCAGCTGTAGTTTTATGCCATTGTTAATTAAATCCATCTGTCTGGATTTTTAATAAATCAGTATTATGACTATGTAAATAGTGCTCACTGCTAAACCATGTCAAGGACTAAGATTCTGATTTCATTCCATTTCAAACTTTCATTTTCCTGGAGTTAATTGCCTCTTTTATTCTTTATTGTCGGGCTTTCTTCGAAATCTGAAGTCTTTTCAGATGTTCTAGTTTTTCACCTCTGGGACAGTCTTAGTTGGCACAACTGTGTTTCATTGGCCTATGCTCCACATATTTCCTCCAGCAGGCTAGCCTGGGAAAGTCCTCTTAGTGATGAGCAAGGGAGAAAAGCAGAGGTAGAAATGTGCAAGGGTTTTTTTCTAGCCTCTGCATGGGTTACATCTGCTAATATCTCACTGGTTGTCTTGCAAGAGCTGCTATAAAAAAAAAAATACCATATACGGATTGGCTTAACATTAGGAAATTATTGTCTCATGGTTTTGGAGGTTAAAAGTCTAAATCAAAGCATTGGCAAGGCCTGATTTCCCCCCAAATTCTGTTATGTGCTGGTTCTGGCTTGCCTCAATCCTTGGAGTTCTTTGACTTGCATCTTTGCTTTTTCACATGGCAATGTCCTTCATCTCCGCCCGTGGGTTACTCTTCTGGTTTATACTTATTTCCAGCTTCTGGCTCCTCTGGATACATGTAAATTTCCTCTCTTAATAAGCGTTTCAGTCATGTGGACTAGATTAAGGCCCACCCTCATCTTAGAAGAAGATCTTATTCACAAATGAGACTACCCTTTGACTGATACTGCAGTTTATTTACCAATGAGTTCATACTCACAGGAAAATGGATTAAGAACTCGTCATTGTTGGGGTACATAATTCAATATGTACACTCTGGCCAAGGCAAGGCACATGACCAAATTCAGAATCAAGAAGCAGGGAAATAGACTGCAAATGGACTGAGAAAAACACTGTAAAGTCACATTGCAAAGGGGCACAGGTATAGGAAGTGATGAAAAATAGGAACCATTAATTTAATCATTCTACCACAGTCATGAATTATGTGATCATATGTGAATGGGTCTGCTTCTGGATTCCCTAGCTTGTTCTGTTATTCTATTTGTTCTAGTCTTGAGCCAAATACTCCACTGTCTTAATTATTATGGGTTTAAAATAGGTCTTGCTACATTGGGAAATAAATGATCCAGATTTGTTGTTTTTCATGATTGCTTGACTAATCCTGGCCCTTTGCAATTCCTTATGTATTTAAGAATCAATTCCCTTAAAAATGTCTGCTGGGATTTTGATGGGGATTGCATTGAACATGACAATGTTGAACTTTACCTGAGCCCTGGGCTCCTGTAAACCATCAACAGTCAAGAAATGCCCCCCATCCCTTTTGTGTTCTGGGAAGCAGCTTACTGCAAAGAGCAAACCTTCCCCATATAACTTAGACAAGACTCACAGATGACCCCTTGAGTACCTATGACAAGGCCAGAAATACTCTCCAAATTCCCCTTCTTTGCTTCATAAATCATCAGCTGAAGTGTTAGTACCAACTGACCAATCGAAACAAAATGCCCACTACCTGATTGTATTAAATTTCATCAGGCTTTTCTCCTTTCCTCAGACCCCTGAAGTGTGATGTCCTGAAGTTCAGCATCGGAGCAAGGGACAAGAGTGACTGACCATTGGTAAAATCGGGTATGTGGGCAGGAGTTATATAGGAGTTCTCTGTATCAGTGTGCTATCATTTTGCAACTGTCCTGCAAGTTTGACATTATTTCAGAGTAAGCAGTTAAAAATAAATAGTTAAAATTAATCAGCTGGCCATAAAGAAAACATTCCTGAGCAACTATGTGAGCATGCCACTTGCTCACACCAAGTGCACGCCCCACTCTCTCCCACACGGTCCTCTCCAGCCTTGTTAATTCCTCACTATAAAATAAAATGTGTAGGGTGGGCCATGGTGGCTCGGCAGGCAGAGTTCTCACCTGCCATGCCAGACCCAGTGTCTGCTCATGTAAAAATATTAAAACAAAAAGTAAAAATAAAATTTGTGGGATAGCACAGGTAGTTCAGAGACAGAATGCTTGCCTTCCATGTGGGAGACCTGGGTTTGAGTTCTGGACCATGTACTCCCCCCAGAAAATAAAATAAAATAATTTTCTCTGATTTACCTTTAAGACTTTTGCAGGTTTGAGTGTTCTCCCTATTGCAATACTACCACTCCCCTTATATAAATAATCCTTTTGAATGAAGTGTTTCCTTACCTAAGTGTAGTTATTGTTTTGTTTTGGAAAATCTATAGTTCAGTTGAGGAGAATTGATATCTTTACAATATCAAGTTTTCCAGTATGTGAACATGGTCTAGCTCTCCATTCATTAAGGTCTTCCTTAATTTCTTCCAATAATATATTGCAATTTTCAACACTGAGATCATGCACCATCACTTCCTTGTATTCCTAATTAGTAGATGCTTTCTGATGCTATCATAAATGGTACTTTTTAAAACTCATTTTCTAAATGTTTATGCCTGAAGTATATAATGATCATGTATATTGTGACCTTACTAAAATCACTTATTAATTATATGACTGTCTATAGATTACTTTTGATTTTTTCATATACAGAGCCATGCCATCTGTGAATGGTGACATATTTTTTTTTCTTTCTAGTTTTTATATCTCTTAGTTTTTCATTCCTTCATTGCTCTGGTTAGGACCAACAATTAAGTTTAAAAATAATGGCCATAGCTTCCATCTTTATCTTACTTTCTATCTCAGGGTAGAAGTTTTCAATATTTCACCATTAAGTATTATATGTACTATAGTTCATGGGTAGTTTTTGCATTTACTTTGAATCAAATTAAGGAAGTCCTATTTCTAGTTTGCTAAGAGTTTCTACTAATGAATAGAAATGAGAGCAAATACTATTTTGTTTTGATTTTGCCTAAAATATTTTCATAGAGGTGGATTCTAAAGTATATTATCTTTATGTTACTTTGCAGATTATATGTCAAGGAAGGTGCTTCAGAAATTAGAACCAGAACCATAGTCTTCTAACCTCAGGTCTAATCCTAATATTCTGAGTATTTCCATGACCAGTTCTGTTAAAAAGTATATATATTTTTTGTTTGTTTATTTTTTAAGTTTGTATGTTTAGCCAACTGTGTGGTATTATATTAAACAAATGGAAACTTAATGTTATTAATAGAAATTCATTGCAGGTATGTGTGCATGTATGTGTGTGCATGTAGGGTAGAGAATAAATAATGCAACTTTTTGGAGGGCAATTTTT
>PVIY010038782.1:0-23619 GCA_004026745.1 Myrmecophaga tridactyla | reverse complement strand
GAGACACCTGAGAGAGCCCTCGGTGAACCTGGAGGGAGGACTAGAACTAAAACAGGGTCCCAAGGCCCCGAAATGGCTCTCAACACCATGCTGGGGGATTGCGGAAAACACAAGGTTTCCTTAAAAAAAAAAAAAAAAAAGTTTTTATTTTCTTATTTGTGTTACTTGGACACCCTCTCATCAACCCCTGTGTTTTACCAACAGTGACCATAAAATTGATGTTGACTCTCCTCTGTCTGGAAAAGAGAAATCCCCGTTTAAAGTTAATTGGTACAAGGGATGCCAACTGAGGCTGTGTGCGCACGTGTGCACTTTGCATCAGAGGCCCTGTGAGCCTCTGCGTTCACGTTTGTGTGCTCACTGGCCTGGGGTCTGTGAAGGGTTCAGCCCCTGTGCCAGTTTGAAAAGGTTTATGTACCCTACAAAAGCCGCGCTTTAATCCTAATCCCATCTTGTGGGAGCAACGGTTTCTTCTAATTCCGAATCAGTGCTTTGTGTTGGAAACTTTAATTAGCTTATCTCCACGGAGACGTGACTCAATCAGTGTAGCTATTAAACCTGATTAGGGGGAGATGTGTCTTGATTACTTTACTGGAATCCTATAAAAGAGGAAACATTTGGGAGAAAGCAGGAGAAAGCAGGAGATTCTGAGAGCAGAGAAGGGCCACAGAATGACATAGACACGAGAAGCAGAGTCTACCAGCCAGCGACCATTAGAGATGAAGAAGAAAATGCGTCCCAGGGAGCTTCATGAAACTGCAAGCCAGGAGAGAAAGCTAGCAGATGACGCCGTGCTCGTCATGTGCCCTTCCAAATGAGAGAGAAACCCTGACTGTGTTTGTCATGTGCCTTTCCACTTGAGAGAGAAACCCTGAACTTCATCAGCCTTCTTGAATCAAGGTATCTTGATGCCTTAGCTTGGACATTTTTTATAGACTTTCTTTAATTGGGGCATTTTCTCAGCCTTAGAACTGAAAACCTTACAACTTATTAAATTCCCCTTTCTAAAAGCCAATCCATTTCTTGTACATTGCATTCCAGCAGCTACCAAACAACAAGCCCCATGTCTACACGAGTCTATGAATCCATCAGGATGGTGTACATCTCCAAGAACCCCCGTCTCATTCATGATAAAAACCAGAGTTCTTCCAGTGGCCCAAAAGATCTGACCCCTGGCCACCTCTGCATCCTCACTGCCTACTCTCTATCCCTTGGCACACTCCCTTCTGTGCTGTCACTGGAACACACTTGCCACATGCCTGTTCCAGGGCCTTTGCATGGCTGCTCCCTCGGCCTGGAAGATTTTCCCCAGATGTCTGTATGGTCCCCTTCTCACCTCACTCAGCCTCTGCTTAACTCTTGCCATAGCAGCCTGGCCTTCCCAGATCATCCCCTGTGACCCAGCACCTGGTCACCTTCCATCTGAACCCTGTTCTTTACAACACTTGTCATTGCCTGGTGGATTGTGTTTGTTTATTGATTGTATTGTGTTTATTGATTTGTTTATTATCTGCCCCTTCCTCAACAGAATGTGAATCCCATGGGGGCAGACCTCCTCTGCCCTGTCCCTTATTGTACCAGCTGCCACACCTAGAACGCTGTCTGAGACACGACAGGTATGCAATCAGTATTTGCTGAGTTAAAGTACAAATGTCTCCGAGTGACACTTGGGGCATCTGCACATCTGCATGTGCACTTTTGTGTGTGTCTGTCCTGGTGCCTGAATGCGCACATTTGTGTGAGTTCCAGAAATGGATAGGTACACAGGCTGGTGTGTGTCAACATGTCTGCCTGAGCCTGCGTGTAGGTTAATGTGTATGTGTTGTATATGTGTCTGTGTGTTGTATTTGTGTGTATGTGTGCGTGTATTCCAGATTGAGTATAGGACAGGAGGAAAATCCATACGGGAAGGCAGCAGCTTGGAGAGGCGCCGCCAGGAAACCCCTGCCCCTTTTGCTAGAAGACTTGACAGTAATGATGCCTCTCATCTGTTCCTCCGTGCAAAAGCTTTCCCATTTTGAGTGAGGATAGGAAAGAAAGTTCACGCAAACCTGGGGCTCCTCAGGCTCCCCCAGCCTGTGCTGTAGGTGCTGGGGTCTGCGTTCAGAGACCCCGTTTCCCAGGAGCCCTGTGGGTCAGACGGAGAGAACAGAAGCAAGGGCCCACCGGAGGATAAGTCCACGCGGAGAGTTCCCCGCCACCCTGAAGGCACCTCCGCTGGTAGGTCTCAGGGCCTCTGGACGTTTGCTAAGCCTCTTCCAGTCACTTGGATGCACACGTATAACGCAGGCCCCGGATTTCGCTTCCTCTCAGGTTCCGGTTAAGAATGAGATCCTGCAACAGCCTGGCATTGGAGACTTGATGAGAAAATGAAAGAAATATTATCACCTAATAATAATGGCAGTTACAGAGAGGGAACGCAGGGCAGGGTGCAAAGTCTGGGAAGCTGGAGAAACCGAGGACCAGGGACACACCATTTGTGTCAGGGGCTGCAGGGACCCTCTCCCCAAAAGGACCCTTTCCCCCAGGGGCTTCTCCTTCTCTGTCTTGCCGCCTCCCTGAAGCCACCCTTGTGGATTAAGAATTGCCTTTTCAAAAGGCGGTCACAGGGCAGCTGCCAGCCACAGGCAGAGCTCCGACCTGCCGTGCTGGAGGTCTGGAGTTTGATCCCTGGTGCCTCCTGCCCATATGCAAATTTAAGGCGGTCACAGCTCGGGCATCGGCCTTCCTTCTTAATGCAGAGCTGAGGGGGCTGCCCGGACCTGGGGCAGAAACCCCAATGACGTCACAGACTCCTGTCCCACAACTCAGAAGGGGAAACTGAGGCGGCGAATGGGGATGGAGTGTAGGGCCTTGGGCTTCGGGTCCGCGCGAGTACTGCGAACTAGGAAGACGATGACAACGCTAAGAAATAGCACAGCCTCTGGGGCTCTACCACTTCATAGCTGGGGCCCTTGGGAGAGTTATTTAGCTCCTTTAGAGGGTGAGTTAGGGCCCCGCGCATGACGAAGCCGCGCCACGCCGGGACACCTCACCCTCCCCACCGCCAGGGCGCCGCGGCCGCCGGAGACCCTGGCACGCATGCGCGGCCCGGGCAAATGGGCGTGGCCACGGGGCGGGGCGGGCGCGCGCGGAGTAAGCTGGGCCGCGCCTGCGCAAACCGTCTGCCATGGCGGCGCCCTGACCTCTTCGCTGAGAGGGCGGGCCTGGACTCCAGGTTGGAGGCCACGGCGGTAAATTCCGGGGAAGGGCGGCAGGACGCGGGAGGGCATGGGGGCTTCCCGGCGCCGAACCTGGCTCTGAAACCCCCAGTCCCACGGTCCCTCGCTGTAACGGTCATAAGGCGTCCTAGGGTCGCACCCGGATCCCGGTTGTTGAATGAATGAGTGAATGGGCGGGTGACTGGCTCCTGGCAGGAGAAAGACTAGGAGGCGGGGAGGTATTTCAAGCTCCTGGGACCAGTAGACTGCTTCTTGGGGCAGGCCTGACTGGAGAATAAGGGGAGGAGTGTGTGACACCCACAACCTTAGAAGAACCGAGAATTTCTGTCCGCCCCGCTACGGGTGAAGGGAGCCTCCAGTCCCAGCTAGGGGAGGCGGGGTCCGGTCTCCGATCCGGGTCTCCCTTTCCTGCTCTGTCCAGTGAGGAGAGGGCCTGGAACTTCATCCAGCCCCAGCACTCCCAGAATCCGAGTCAGCTAGCTCCTAAGGAGACCATTGCCTTTTCCCATCATCCCGGCCCACCCTTTAATAGTAATTATTGTTGTTGCTATAATGGCATAGTTTTGTGTGTTTGCTATGTCCTGAGCCATGGAAGTGTTTATTGTCTCATTTAATCCTCATAGATAGTCCAAGATAGGTGCAAGAAAAAGGGGCTCCTTACTTCCAGATAACTGGTTCTTGGAAAAGCCCCATAAAGAGAATTCACTTTGCCCGGGACCTCAAGTGCTGGGTACATTTCCTGGGAAGCCTGTGTAGTTGCAATTTTAAAATTGAAAATTCAACTAGAAATTAATATGAGTATATTTGGTCTGTATTTAAGAAAATTTGATGTTTAATTGTAATATGCTCATTTTTGGAAAGCAAAGAACATTCATTTTCTTTTGTGTCCATTACAGTGCAACAAAAAACAGCATCCTTTGGTTCACATTTGATTTTCACAGCACCATCAAAAAGGCTCTTTTTCTTTTTTTTTTAAACTCTGTTTGCAGATATTCTCAGTCTCCCCCCAGGATCTCTCTCAGTCCTGGGAGTCAAATCCATCTCTCAAGCACCTGGTGTGGTAGGTCTGGGCTGTTTCTTCCTCTTCTTGGATTCAGTCTAATTCTGCCAGTCCTCATTGGTCCAGGGCTTTTGCCTAAGAGTGAAGCATTTTTCCTCCATCATTTTCATTGACTTCATGAAATCCTGCTTTGCTTTACCAGATTTGCAGCCTTGCTTTTGAAGCCGTTTGCTTTCTTCTGGTTCATAGTGTCAAGTAGGAAAGCAAGCTTAGGGCTAATTTAATAAGGGCTCAGCTGATTCATGAACATGTTTGTGTTGGGACTACTTTTGCTTCCCCAGGCAAGCTTTTAAGTGTTGGAACTCCAGTTATGCATACTCGGATCATGAGGGCAGCCTGGGTTATGTTGCTCCCATTTTCCAAATAAGGAAATGGAGGCCCAGAGAGTTTTCCTGACATGGCTAGGACACATAACTGTTGCTTCAGGCCCAGGTAGGAACAGTACCTCCCTGGTAGGTCAGTGGTTATAGTCAGGTTTGGATCAACAGTTGAAATCAACCCCAGGACAAGAAAGTTGCCATGGACCATGAACTCTGTTAGACTCTTTGTCTCCCAGTAACCCTGCAGGGTAGAATATAGCTGAGGAAACAGGCCCAGAGAGGGGAAGTGAATTTTTTTCACATTCACACAGCTAGGAGGTGGCAGTTCCCAGATGACATTTTGGTCTGCCCAGCATCAAAGCCCATGACTCTGTTTTCCTACTCTGGCTCTTTGATGCTTTTGATGAGGTGGAACATTTGGATGGAGTAAGATCTTTCTTGTTTTTGATCACTTTGCCTCAGGCACGACTTTCCAGATGTTATTTATTACTGTGTGATCATAAATTTTCCATATCTGTATGTCACCTGTGATTTCCTTAATCGTTTTCCTTTAAATCCTCTTACTTTTTAAATTATTAATTAAAAAGAAAGCATTAAAAAACAAAAGGTATGTGGATAGGTAGAGTCACTTTCTAGAATGGAAGAAACTAAAAACAACTAAATGCAAAGCATAAATTGTCATCAGGTACTGGTTTGAGGAAAAGGATAGCTATAAAAGACATGTGGGATACAACTGGAGAAAATTGACTATGGACTAGGTTTTAGATGATATTAGGAAATCATTATTAATTTTTCTTAAGCCAGCTAATGGTCTTATTGTTATATAGGAGCATGTTCTTAAGAGATGGATGCCAAAGAAGAATTTAGGAGTAAAGTGTCATGGTGTCTCAAATAATTCACGGGAAAAGGTAGTGAGAGAGATCACTGAATCTGAGCAGCAGGTATATCGTTGTTTATTATGCTATTTCCTCAACTTCTTGTCTATCTGAAAAGTCTTATGATAAAACATTGGAAAAGCATTAGAAGGGAAAGGAAATTTTATTTGATCAGTATAATGGGAAAGCAGATCCTTTGCCATAAATAGAAGGTACCATGAAAATGAATACATTACAAATAAAGCAACACGCATTCTAGCTGGACTTTTTCCCCTGCCAAGACGGAGACTGGCTCCTTGAGGAGGAATTAAGAGAGAAATGAGAAGGAAAGCACTTTCTCGTGAGTGATGTAAAGCCACTGACCTGCTGCTTAGGGTTGTTCACTCTCCTGCCCTTTGCCTCCTCCTGTCCCTCAGGTGCTCCTGTCCCAGGATTCACGTGGGGCCTGAGCCATGGTGCGAGTGGCCCCTGCCCCAGCCATGGACGAGGTCACCTTCAAAAGTGACACGGTGCTGTCTGATGTCCACCTCTACACCCCAAACCAAAGACACCTCATGGTGCGGCTGAATGGCATGGGGCAGCCGGGTAAGGCCCTGGGAGAGTATGGACAGCCCAGCTCCCCAGGTCCCAGCTTGTCTCCTGCTTTCTTGGGCTCATCTTTTTGGGGAAAAGATTGGGAAGGCTGGATTGTTTAACTGTTACTTGGCACCATTCCTTGAGTGCCCTTCATTCATTGATTAAGCTCCTGGGCTTTCCTTAGTGCCTACTGTATGCCAGGCCCAGCACTCTGTGCTCGGAGTGCAGGAGTGAAGAGCAAGCTGCCCTCAGGGAGCCCCCGAGCCACAAGTGCTGAAGACTCCTTCTGCCCGCTGCTCGCCATCCCCACTGCCCCGCCCTGGTCCAGCCACCTCTGCCTGCCAGGCTGCCTCAGTCTCCTCCGTACTGGACTCCCTGTCCTTTCACCCTCCCCTACTCATCTACCCCAGCCGCCAAGGGGAGCTTTTGAAAATGCAAATTAGTAATGTCACTCCCCTGATGAAGACCATGTAGTGGCTTCCCACTGCTCTCAGAGTAAAACCCGACTCCTCCTGCCTCCACATCCACCCTCACCTCTCTTGCACTCTCCCTCCCTGCAGCATGGCTACTTTCAACTCCTTTCTGTCCCTCAAACCCTTCACTCGTCTCCTTCCCTCATTGCCTTTGCTCTCGCTGTTCACTCAACCTGGAACATTCTCCCTTCCCAGTCCCGGCTCCTAAAACATCTCCTAAAACATCTGCCAGGCTCTCCCTGACCACCTTCCCTACCTGTCCCCATTCCTAACCTGATTACCCTGTGTTAGCTGTTGTCCTGTTGTGATCATTAACCCCCCTTTCCTTCAGATGCTGATTTGGATGATACATTATGCCAGGGATTGGCACACTACACCCCATGAGCCAAATCCAGCCCACCACTTAATTTTGGTTTGTTTTTTTGGGGGGCTTGGGGGAGTGCACGGTCCGGGAATTGAACCCAGCTCTCCCACATGGAAGGCAACACCACTTATTTTTATAAATAAAGGCTTATTAAAATACAGCCATGCTCACATCTTCATTTATATATTTTTACAGCCTGACCCATTATAGTAAAAGTTTGCAGACCCATGCATTACATCATTGACATACCTGTAACACCATCCATTTTTACTATTCTCGTAGCAGTAAACATGTGGCTTGTAATTATCTTATTCACTTGTTTAATGTTTGTTCCTCTCCTGCCCCTAAAATGTAATTTCACAAAAGCAGAGACTGTATCTATGACGTGCTACTCTAAATAAATCTCCATTTCCTAGCATGGTACACAGCACCCAATCAGTGGGCAGTGAATGTCAGTTGGATGAATGAATGAGTGAATCTGTGAGTGAAGTGCTGCAGAAATTGGATAAGCACAGGATGCTGTGGGAGTGTGGAGTAGCAGATCCTAACCCAGCCCAGAAGGAGAATTCACCTGCAGTCAGTCCTAAAAGCCAAAAAGAATTTATCCAAATGCAAAAGTGAAGGAAAGACATCACAGGCAGAGGGAACACCTACACAAAGGCCTGGAGTCGTGAGCTTTAGCCTGGCCCTGTCTGCCATGGTCTTGCCCATAGCGTTCGCAATTCCATTTTCCTTGGATAAGGCAGAGGACAATGTACCCCGTCTTCAGTGAAGTAGGCAGGAAGGGCCCATGGGAAAGAACGGACTGATTGGCTGCTGTGTACAAGGTGGCTTAGAGTCTTCAGCCCATCCTGGTCTCAGAGGGCCCAGGGGTACGGACTGTTACCCTCATTTGGATGGGGAGGCGCAGGAGCCTGAGGCTCAGAAGAGACAGGTGACTTGGAGGATGAGACAAAGCTTGGGGATAGGTGGAGGGTCCCAGCCCAGGGGTCTCCACTCCTGGCACACAGCAGCTTATTGAAACCTGCTGTGGTGACTTGTGACCACCATATGGTGAGCTGTACTCCCATAGCTCATCCTGATCTCCAGACCTGAAGAGGGGCGAGGTGGAGAAGAGGGCGTGGGACCTTAGCAAACTGTGTGATCCTTCCTCGGCCACAGACCATATAGTCTTGCTCAGCTCTCTTAACCTCTTTGAGCCTCAATTTCCTCATCTGTAAAATGGAGCAATTACGGGGATTCCATAAATGCCCGAGGCCCAGTGCCCCATTGTAGATGTTCAAAAAATGGTGGTGGCTGTTGCTGGTGGCCCCAGCATCACAGCTGCATCAAATGGGCCTTCTCTGCTGCATTAGTTTGTCTCTACCTGGCCTTTAAAAATCTCCCCATTCGGTGACCACATTTTTTGAAAGGAGATGAAGGGAAAAAGGAATATTGGAAATATTCTCATCCATTTGTTTTCTGTCTTGCCTTTCAGTGTTCCTGTCCCAGTTCAAGCTTCTGTGGAGCCAAGACTCTTGGACAGACTCAGGCATCACGTGTGGTGACCATGGAGATGCCCACACAGAAAAGACCCCGCCTGCTGGGGCAGGCACCATGGGATCCCCTCCGGGGAGCAGCCTCAGGAGCAAGGATTTCTCCCCCCAGGCCTGGGCTCGCTCCACTGGCCAGGAAGGGGTGGGAGCTCAGTTGGACGAGGATGGTGATCTGGATGTGGTGAGAAGACCACGGGCTGACTCTGACCCCGACCCATCAGGGCCCCTGCGAGACAAGGTACACCCCACGATTCTAACACAGGAAGAAGATGTCATGGAAGATGAAGCGCAAGAAAGCAGCCTCCACAATGTCATCAAAATAGGTAAATAAAAGCCTGGCTCACCTGCTGCCAAGGCCACCCCGGTATAAGTCAGGGAACAAATGTGTTTTGAGTGCTGGCTCTGTGTTCAGGCCCACACTGGGTTATTATAGGATAAAACATGTTATCAGAACCAGCTCAGGTGAGCCTGGGAGCAAGCAGAACCGCTGCTAGCATGGGAAGCTTTCTTAAACACACATACAGCTCTCTCTCTCTTGCTAAGGAATCCTCAAAAGCTCACCATTGCCCTCAGGATAGAGTCCAAATGACAGCTTGGCTCACAAGGTCCTGCTTGATGTGGCCTCTGATGACCTCTCCACCCTCAAATCCCACCTTCCCACCCTTCCAAATGCTTTCTTACCCGAGGGCCTTTGCCATTGCTGTGCCTCCTTCCTAGGGTGCCTGCCTTTGCTGCTTTAACTCGTTCCTAGTTGGCATTCAGGTCCCAGCTCAGCCATCACCTCCTTCTGGAAACTTTGCTGCTGCTTCCTCTGTGGGTGTTCTGAGTTAACCTGACATGCTAGGCATGTGGGGTTGAGAGCAGAGTCTGGAAGACGTGGCTGGGCCAGGCTGGCAGCAGGGAGGCATGGGAGAGTCCTTGGGCTGGAGTGTGGCAGCAGATGCAGAGGGATGCAGACTCAGAATTAATCTGGAGGAGTGCCGTGAACTGAATAGGTGGGCAGGGAGCTGGGAGCCGGGAGCCAGGTAGGAAGAGGGGAAAGAGGGTGTGATGAAGTGGCAGAAAAGGGGAGCAGGAGAGAGGTTTCAACAGACACACAGTGGCAGGGTCAAAAGTGCCCCTCCCCAGGCATAGGGGATGGAGGAGAGGGCTGATTCTGAGACGTCAACTCTAGTGGCCTGGCCCTCTCGAGATGCCAGGAGCCCTTGAAGTACCCGGTGCAGTAGGAGCAAGGGCAGGAAGTGAGCCAGTGATTGTTAAGCACCTGTTGTGTTTTAGACCTTTTTTCCTCCATCGCCTCTGAGAAGGAGGGTACAGGTTGAGGAAATGACAAGCCAAGCCCGCATAGCTTGTTGGAGGTGGAGGGGGGGGGGGAGTCTGTCGATTTCTTAGTCCTTAAAACTGCTAGAGGGAGCCAAGGTCCCTGAAGGTGCCCGGGGTCCTGGGTAAAGGCTCCCCAACGTCAGCCTGGGTTGGGGTGCAGACCACGTGGCCAGTTGGGTCACTCAAATACAAACATGCAGAACAACAGCTCTGAGAGCCATCCCTTCATCCGTCCATCCGCTCAGCAAGCAGTTACTGAGCGTTGCTGTGTTCTAGACCATTCCAATGGGGGAGACGTGAAATTCACAGATCCCCTGCGCTGTGTTTTTCATGGATTGCTTCCGTCCTCACAGCCTTTCCAGGTAGGGGTGATTCTTCTCATTTCACAGAGGAGGGAGCTGAGGCTCAGAGAGGGTGGGAACCTCCCTGGGTGCCCCAGCTGGTCAGCGGCAGAGCTGGAATGGCAACCAGGTCTGTGGGGCACCACATAGCTCACCCACGTAATGAGATCAGAACATTTGAAAGTACTTTGGGCAGTTCTTTTTTTCTGAGGGGTTGGTGAGGGCACATCTAATAATTTCCTGGAGGTGGGGGGGCCTGGCAGTGTTGCTCACTCCACAGTGAGTGTTTGGCCTCCAGTGTGGGCGTGTGATGTCCTGGGAACTTCTCACCCTGCATGCTACAAAGGAAGGCCCATGGAATGGGGTGTGGCCAACTGCCCCACCTTCTCCCTGCCCTTGACTCCACCACGAAGCCCTGGAGTTGGGATGCCCAAAACCTCACTTCTTTTTCCACTCACTGCCGGTCGCCCCTACCTGCTGTATGGGAGGAGAGTGGAAAGGTGATTCCAACACCTGGACTTCAGTGACAGCTCTAACATTTCATCCACAGATATAGCACTTCCATCCACAAAATGTGATATGGGGCAGTAAGAGCTGGGACTCAAAACCCTAGTCTGTTTGCTGGGTTTTGACCCTTAGGAGCCAGGGAACCTCAGACAAATGTCTTGCCTGCCCAAAGCCTCAGTTTTTGCACCTATGAAATGGATGCAGGAAGGCTGCCTGCCTCCTCGGCTGCAGTGGTGATTTAATGAGATAATGGCCAATAGGGCCTGGCCCAGAGCCTGGCACTGCAGAGTAGTGCTGAATAGTCATCTCTCCTGACCACTCTCTGCCTTTGGCCCACAAACCAAGCTATTTTTTTTTCAGGTCATAGATCCATTGCATGAACTGATATAAAAGGAAAACTTCCTTAGGGGGGGAAAGTGTTTTCCAAAAAATTTCAGGGGATTAACAGAGACACAGCTTCCCACCAAAGTTTATCTGTGGCCTGCTAGGAATCCACAGACCCAGCGTTCAAAACATTGTGATAATTTTCTCTGTTTTATCGACTGAGCCTCAAAGAGAGCTCAGAACTGGAAGGACAGGTGCTCAGACTGTCAGATTCCAAGTTATGTGCCTTTTCCCCTGGCTGTGTGAACTGGGCCAGCTGTTTCACTTCTCAAAACTCAGTTCCCTGGTTCATAAAGTGGGTCAGCAGCCCCTGGCAGTGGGACGCTGAGAGTGGTACACGGGAGGCTGCTGGCGCGGTGCCTGGCGCGCCAGGTGCTTAGGGAACGCTGCATGCTCCAATTCCTGGGCCCAGGGAGGAGAGAGAGCGGCTGAGAAGGGAGGAGCTTCTGGCAGGTCTGTAGTTCATCACCCCTTTGTCCCCCCTACCTGGGGCATCCCCTGCTGTCCCTTGTCAGGCTGCCGTGGCATTTTCTCTTGTCATTTCTGTCAGCAGAATCACATCTGAAGTCAGTTTTTATCCAGACTGCCACGTGACTTATTTTTAAGTCTTCCTTTGTTTCCATTTGGCTTTAGAAAAACACTGGATGCATTTTTATCCAATTAGATTTTCTTTGTGGCTGTGTGACCTTGGACTGGTCATTACCCCTCCCCAGGCCCTGGTTACCCCTGGCTGTACAAGGATTAGGGACTCTGATAGGAGCAAGCAGTTTTCAGACCCTTGCTGAGCCCTTGCCCTCTGTTAACTGCTCTCTGCTTGAACCCCATGTCAGCCCCCACTCTGATCTTGTGAGAATATAGCTGGGTTGGGGGAGGGGGCAAAACTTATGTGCAGGCAGCCCTGAGGAAGCTTGGGGCCAGGGAGCAGGGAGGGAGGGAGCTGGTGGGAGATGAGGAGAGGGCCACAGTCGGGAGCTGCGGGCCAGGGTTAGCAGGGAGCGGTGGGAGGGAACAGGCAGGGGGGCAGGGCAGGCCTGTGGGACCAAGAAGCCCAGGGAAGGGCTCCCCACTGCCTACCCCCCACCCCACCCCACAAGCTGTCCGCAGGCCAAGCGAGTCACTGCACCCCTCACCCAAGTAGGTGAGGTGAAATTCACACCACAAATAATTAGCCATTTTAAAATAGACAATTTAGGGGCATTTACACATCCACAGTGTTGTGTGACCACCCCTCTATCTAGTTCCAGAACATTTTCATCCCCCAAAAGGAAACGCCATTAAGCCGTCACTCCCCATTTCCCTTTCTGCACCAGTGCTTTTTAAACTGTGTCTCTGGGGACCTTTTCAGATTCAACCCCCCCACTCCCGCCTCCGCCTCCTTAAGTGCTTGTGCAGGGGAGTAGGGGCAGGAGTCAAACCTCAGAGGCAGTGTGTTGGAATCCCACACCTGTGTTCCTCGCTCTGCTCTGTTTCACCTCTCCCACTCTTTTCCTCTAACACTGGAACCCGCTCACTGGGTGGTTTTGAGGATTCAGTGAGATTTCTCTCACCAGGCATTCCACACAGGGCCTGGCACACAGCTGCCCCACTGTGCCTGTGTGTGTGTGTGTGTGTGTGTGTGTGTGTGTGTGTGTGTGTGTGGTTTAACTTGATACCATCTCACTTAAAAATACAAGAGCAAGTTCTTAATGAACAGCAAAAACGCTTTACAACATCTGTCTCCTTGATCTCATAATTTTATTCTCTACTCCCATCCCAGAATTTTATTCTAATATATTTTATCCTAATATACTCCATGCTTGAGAAAACATGCATTATACTTCTCTTCAAAGGAGGATATAAATTCAAACTTAATTTGTTAATTTTTAGTTTGGTTCTAAGTGGAAAAAAATATTTTGAAATGAGTTGCAATTATTATCGCATGCAATTGGTGAAAACAACATGAATCTATTTACAATTGTAATTTGCAATTATTGAATATTAAAAAGTGCAATGCGATGGGTGAGTGCAGTTAATTAGGTTTGAGTCATGTACTTCTGGGACCCTCGTGTGCTGTCTCGGCCAGAAACACTCGTTATCTGAGCAAGTAGCTGCGGTGCCCAGTCTGTGAGTGATGCACAGACACCCCTTCCCAGCTGGCAGCACGGCCTGTTTCTCTGCTTCTCTTTAGAACGCCTAACTCCACAGGCCGCCTGACATGCTTGCAGCTTGCAGCCCCGTGCCCTCTGGTTCTCTATCCATCCCGTGTTCACAGTGGGCGTTTCTCTCTTGGTTTCCATCCTGTCCAGAGCACACCATGGCCACCCCCTTGGAGGACGTGGGCAAGCAGGTGGGTAGGTCCCGTCCGCTCCCTGCAGCCCAGAGCACTCCTCATGGGAGCCTCACGCCACCTGTCATTCTCTCCACCTGCCCCAGGTGTGGCGGGGCGCCCTGCTTCTGGCTGATTACATCCTGTCCCAGCGGGACCTCTTCCGCGGATGCACCGTGCTTGAGCTCGGGGCCGGCACAGGCCTCGCCAGCATTGTCGCCGCTACTGTGGCCCGGACCGTGTACTGCACAGGTGAGGACCCGTCATGGTAGGCCCAGGGGTTTGTCAGCCTCCCAAAGCCCGTCCTCAGCTGCAGGAAAATGAAGGGAAACCAAAGTTGACCTTGGCTGTTACTGGTTTTGCCATCTGGTTTTCTCCTCCCTTCACCGTACACTCAGTTTTCTCAGAATGCCCCAGCAGCACCGCACTCAGGCAGCAGTGGCAGCGTCACCCACAGGTGCGAGACCTTTCAGGTATCACAAAGCGCCTGGTGCCTCTGCGGGTAGCTCTGCTCACCCCCGAGAAGGAACAGACTCTGAGAAAACATGAGGAAAAGGCCCTTCAGAAGCCTTTGAAAGCAGCCTGTTTTATATTTTTCCTGGTCAGAGAAGTCTTGCCTATTCTTTGTAAAACAGCAAATAAAATTCCTCATAATTCCACATTCTCCAGATTCATTCAACAATGTGCAATTTGTTGAACCCCTAAAACATGTCAGAGAGTCACTACTCTCAGGGAGCTCACGTTCTGTAATCTCTATTTTTACTGTTTGTGTAATTTTTACCATCTTTTTTCTTTGAGTGTAAATGCAACCAAATGGGCAGAAACTAAGCCATATCTTTGTTGTACTATATCCTGCTTTTGTCAAATGTTTTATCATGAGCATCTTCCCTTGTCATCAGAAATTACTTGTAAACATGACTTTTAATGACTAGGTAATTTTATTTTTTGTTTTTTTTCTGACTAAGTAATATTTTGTCTTTTTTTTTTCCCAACCCCGTTACTGAAAATTTGTATTATTTCCATGTTATTTCCTAGACGTGGGTATGACCTTTCTTAAGCTTTTGATACATACTGCCAGCGTACATTGGTTTAAAAAAATGTATTTCAAAATAATTTTAGATTCTCATAGAAGTTGCTAAAATAGTGTCAAACGCTCCCATGTATCCTTCCCCAGCTTTCCCGGTGGTTAATCCTACACAGCCAGAGGACAGTGACCAAAATCCCCAGTTGGCATCGGGGCCACAGTTTTCACTAAGCTACAGGCTCGCCAAAGTTTATAAAAGAGTAATTTTTTTTTTAGAAAGTTTATAGGAGAGTAATTTTCTCATTAGCTGTGCATTATTATCATTTTTTAAAATCTTTTATATCTGCTAGGCCAAATATGCTGTTGCTGATGTGGTTTACGTTTTGTTGATTCCTGGTAGATGTTTTCGTGGCACGGGCCTTTTGCTGCTTTTCCATCACAGGATAGGAAAGCAGAATCTGGGTGTCAACCTAGGATTCCAATTTCCTTCTCAAATACTCAAAATTAACCACTGGTCAGCAGTTTGCAGTACGGCCCTGTCTATTTGCTGTTCCTCCACAATTTTATGTAAATTGCCAGAGAGCTTGTCTCAGAACCAGGTCACAATGAAGCATGTAAGAACCTTGCTGCTATGCCTACTGCCCAGAATGGAATGAAGTTGATTCTTCCTACCAGCCCAGAGATGAGGGCGTATGTTTATGTAGATGGCACGTTGCGGCGAGCAGAGTGTTTTCATGCAGCAGCACCTGGTTTTAACCTCACAGTTTCTGGGCAGCATCCAGGGAGCCTGTGACCGTCCTCTTGGTCCATGTGAGCAGACTGAGACTCGGGGCAGGTGGCCGGCCCCACTTCACTGACAGCCACATGGCCTAGACCACTTGATGCGTGGCACCTTTCCATCTTGTCAGTGGTTTTCACTGTTCCGCAAAGCAGAGTTCCATGAGCTCTTTCAGGGACTACCTCAGACACAGAGGGGCACCAACCCCCAGCCAAAGATGCACTCTCTTATCCATACTTTAGAATCTGCTTCAGATCTCTTTTGACAGAACTTTCATCAGTCATGTTATAAAAGCCACTGACCTCGCCCTGACTCGAGCCAGGCTGGGACCTGTCCAGCGCACATCATCAGTAGTCTCTATCTCAGTGGTTCTAGAGAAGGCATGGTCTCGTCCTCCCGAGCCGGGGCTCCCACCTGCCAAGGGAGGTGGTCTAGGCCCCCGAGTTGGCAGGAGTGAGGGTGGGCTGTCCATACCCGCCGTGGATCAGGCAGGTGGCGTTAAATAAGGACATTTCGTACCTTCCACACATACATTCTCCTAACTGGAAAGGAATTTTTGACAAAGCACTGCATCCCGCAGGCAGGGATGATTCACTGCACTGTACATCAGTTGCATAGTATGGTGGGGCATCTCACTTTGTCCCAGGAGCCGGAGCCCAGAGGGAAGGGGGCGTGGAAGTGGACAGAATGAATCACGCAGAGAGCGCGTGTCTCCAGCCCCTCTGAGCCTGCTCTGCATTTGGACTGATTTTATCAGAACACCCAAGTCTGAACAGTATCTGGTGTCCAAAAGCAAGCACAGTGTGGAGTCACAGAAACCTGCGTTCACATTCCAACTTGCTCTTACCGCTTGGCGTGACTTTGTTCGAGTTGCTTTGTCCATGAAATGGGAATCATGGTACCGATTCATTGGGTGGTTATAAAGGATCCTTAAAAGTATATGGTGTTAATGAAAAAGATAAAACAAAATAACAAAAAAATTAAAAGAAAACAAACCAAAAAAAGAATGTATTATTAAAAAGATAGACTATGAAAAGCACTTTACCGTTTTATTTGCTCAACAAATGTTAGCAGTTTTCACCGTTTCCCTCTGGAATACACAGAAGTCTTCCCCACCAGATGAGAATCCTTACTTAGAAGGGAAATTGAAAACAAGCCTTAAAGTAACTAGCTTTTCATTTTGGCAGTAAAAAAATATAGGAATAAATCTTCTAACTTCAGATTTGCACCCTTCTGCAGGCACACCTTTTTCCTTAGTGCTGTTGATATCAGCTCTCTCCAGGCAAAATTACAGAGGTGAAAGTTGCATACGGCTGGGGCTTTGTGACATGCCCTTCTATTGTTCCAGATGTCGGCGCTGACCTCTTGGCGATGTGTCAGCGAAACGTTACCCTCAACAGCCACCTGACCGCCACTGGAGGTGAGGCCCAAGGACCTCCCCTGGGAGGAAGGGGTCTCTGTTTGGCAAAGGGGACAAACACCCAGTGAGGCGGTACTGGGGGCAGGCGTTCCACTTACTCCTCTTTACACCTAGGTGAGTGGAGGAGGGGACATTGTCTTGGCTTCACGTAGCTTCAGACCATAGATGACTCTGTATTTGGGTCCCTCTCCTCCTTCCCATACCCACTCCCGCGTCTTGCTTCAGTCCTCTCTCACCTGGATGTTGGCAGTACTCACCTACTTGGACTCCCCAGCTCCATGCTGGCCCCATCCAAGCTGTTCTTCATGTAACAGCCAGGGTGACCTTTCTGAGATGCAAAGCTGACCACCTCATTCCCCCATAAAAAACTTCCAGGGGTTCCCATCGCCTGCAGGATAAATCCAAACTCTTCCTCTGGCTCCCATACGTCTCTGCCTGGGCCCTGCCTGCTTCTCCTGCCGACCTTTCTCCTGACAGTCCACTGTCCTGCTCTGCCTGGTCCTCACACTCTTCCCTCTGCCTGGAATGGCCTCTGCGCCCTTCTCCTGAACATCAGGCTCCTGCACCGCCTGCAGGAGGAAGCTCCATGGTGGACGCTGGCAGCCAGCTCCTAGACAGACCGCCCCACCAGACCCTCAGAGCAGCCCTAGGGCCCTTCTCAGATCACACCATGCCAGCCTCACAGGCTTCACCCTCTAGAGGTTTCTCGTTGTTCTTGGCATAAGGACCAGATTCCTTTGCTCATACTTTATTCCACTGGGTCTGACCCTGCCGATGTCTGCAGCCCTCTCTTGGCCATGGAGGCTCCCTCCCCTGGGAGCCTTTGCATTGCTGGTCCCCCGCCTGAAATGCTCTTCTCTCCCTCTGCCTCCTCTTAACACCTAAACTTCCTCAGTTCTCCTGCCCTCCAGATGTGGTCAGAGTCCCCAGCAGACTCATGACATCTTGAACCGTTGCATTATAGCATTTGTGGGTGAGTTTGGTTGATTGGTGTTGGTGGACACTGCAGACTTCATGAGCTAGGGACTGTGTGCAGGGGGATAACTGCTGCAGCCAGTGCTGCGGGGTGCCCGGTGTGCAGCAGGCAGGGAACAAATCCTTGAAGGAAAGAGCAAGCTGGGAAGGGAGTGAGTATGAATCGCCTCTCTGAGACCCTCCCTGATGCCCCCCAGTCAGAAAGGACGTCAGGTTTCTTTCTCTCCTCCCATCTCCTGCCCTATGCTAGCCTTACCCTCACCACACTTTATTCTAGTTGTCCGTGAATTTACCAGTCTCCCCTTCTAGGCTGGCTGATCCCCAGAACTGACGACCCTGTCTCATAGATCTTTGTGTTCCTTGTGCCTGGGAAAGTACCTGATAACCTAGCACTCAAAAAGTGCTGAAAAGGATGGATGGATGGATGGATGAGTCAGTCAATCTTTGTGTACGGAGTAAAAGTTTATCTTTTTTCCTGATTGTTTTTAGAGTATGGGGAGTTCTGTTTGTTTTTGTTTTCACACAGGTGGTGTGGTTAAGGTCAAAGAACTGGATTGGCTAAAAGACAACCTCTGCACAGGTGTGTTTTCCTCTCTGATGTCCCTGTCTGCTTCCCTGTCCTCCTGTAACAACTGAAGCCATCGACTCTTTACCATGGCCCTGACTGAGTGGCAGAGTCCCACCACTGCCATGGCTGCAGAAGCTCACACAAGTTCCTCTGTTGGTTGATGGGTGGCAGCTGTCGTTACTTGAGCAGATGCTGGGCACCTTACTTTTGTTACTCAGTCCTCTCAGTGTCACCGTGTGGCCGGTGTGATGATCCCTGAGTTAAGAATGCAGACTGAGGCTCAGAAAGGTTAAGTGACTTGCCCAGGGTCACACAGTGGGTAAATGGCAATGTCAGAATCCAGAGCTTTAGACCCACCCAAACAGCAGGGCCTAAGAGTCCCTGCTTGCCCCAGGCCAGGATGTTCACACATAGTGGCCTGCCCTCTGCCCCCACCAAGAAGTCAGAACGTGGATTCAGGGCTTTCGGGTGGGCAAGTTTATAAATTTCCCTTCAAGTTATTTCAGACCTGGATGTTTACACTTTTTGTGTGTGTGAAGACTTCTTTTTCCCTGTCAGATTTCAGACCGACAGGTGAGGAAATCCTGACTCACTGAGAACCTGGCACCTGCCAAGCACTTTGCATATACCTCTGAAGGGCCTCCGACCTTCCCAGCAGTCCTGTGAGGGGAGCTGTTTCATGCCCATTCTAGAGTTACAAAAACTGAAACCCAAAGAGGTGAAGCTACTTTCTCAGGGTCACACAGCAAGGAAAGGGGGCAGGAGGACCCTGAAAGTGGTGTAGATGATGCCCTGCACAGAGCTCTGGCTGAAGCTGCAATCCAGCCCACCCCTCACTGGCCAGGACAGACTCCCAATAGGGTGCTGTTCCCCGGGCAGAAAGGGCACCTCTCTGCTGGACCACTAGGATGCAGGGTTGCCTGGCCAGTGCAGACCCCACCCTTCCCCCATTTCTTCTCCTGGACCTTCTTTCCTTCATCTGTCTGGGAGAGCTCATGGCAGACAGAGAAAGGAATGAGCCTAAAGTGGCCTTTTCTTTCCCGTTTCATAGATCCTGAAGTCCCCTTCAGCTGGTCAGAAGAGGAAGTTTCTGACTTGTACAATCACACCACCATACTGCTTGCAGCTGAAGGTAAGAAAATTCTCCTTCGTCCCCCATGTTTTGCTGTTATGTTTAGTAAAGCACTGTGACCCCTCACCTCCAATGAATCCTGCTTTTTCAGAAGTATCTTTCCAGGGCATTATAGTTGCATCTACAGGCAGTTTTCATTCTGAGGACTCTTGCAGTTCCAAGTTTTTACAGATTCTTACCTTAATGTCTGCATCAATCCTCCGACAGATAGATTTTGTTTTAACGCTTACATATTTTCCCCTAACGCCTTTTTTTCTCCCCTGCAGTGTTCTATGATGATGACCTAACAGACGCTCTGTTTAGAACCCTGTCCCGGCTCGCTCACAGACTGAAAAGGGCCTGCACAGTCATTCTGTCAGTGGAGAAGAGGTGAGCATTGCACCCCGAGAGTGGGGTTGGCATCCTGCATCTCAGCCAGACCTTTACCTTCTAAGTGCATTCTTGCCCCTGCCATTGCTATTCCTAGCAGCCATTTATTGAACACCTACTGTGTGCTGGGCCCCATGAAACACCTTGTTTAACTGCTTTCTAACCTAGGCTAGGCCTTGTCTTCCTATCTTCCAGGGAGACCCTGGGGGTGCTGATCCAAGCACAACTAGTAGGCAGTGACATTACCCGAGAATTCAAATGCAGACCATACGCCACAGCCAAATGGCTTCTCCACCACTGTCTAGAGCTTTACCCCATTTCTAAACTTCCTCTCTGGGACACGGTCTGTGTCCTCAACTTCCCCAGGTCTCTGTCTTGTCCCTAACTGAAATTGAGCCTCATCACCCACAAGCCAGGACTTCTCTGCTAAAACGTCGTCCTCTTGTTTACCACTCGGTACAGCTTTCACACAGTGTTTGCTAATGTCTACAACAGTCCGCAGTGTTCTGGAGGCGATATGGAATATGTGGTCAAAGCCATCAAACTGAGCATACTTATTGACTCAGCAGTTCAACAGTTAGAAATTCACCCAGTTAAACGGCTGTGGCGTCTACAAAGCCATACGAGTTGCATATTCACAGCAGTGCTGTTTCTTTGAAGGCATCTCTCAACCAATAGCAACTCAGGGACCTCATTTGGATTCTGAACTTTAAACCCTAAGGGAGAAAATTGAGATGGGAAAAATTGAACACTGACTAGATATTTGATATTGAAGAATTATTGCCAAGTTTTGGAGGAGCATTGTCATTTTGATTAGAGTCTTTATCTTTTTTGAGATAGGCACTGATATTTATGGAGGCAATGCTGTACTGTCTGGCATCTGCTTTTTAATAATCCAGGGGCGGGAGGGCAGGGACAACATAAGCTGTGATGACTGAGGTTGGAACCAGCAATGGGTTCGTGGCACTTCATAGACCAGCGCTCTCTCTCCTGCTCTGTGTTTGAAATTTTTCATCAGAGGTTTTAAAGCACTAAAGGGAAAAAGGTGAAGAGTTTGAATTTCCAGTTAAATAGTCTTGCAGATTAGGGCACTGAAAGGTAAGAAGGCAGGGCTGGGAGCGCTGGTAAGACTTGGTGCCAGAGTCACCCTCTCTCCGAAGTCTCCCCAACCCCGCCTGCCAATGTGCAGTCATTACGTTTGTCCTTTGTACTTCCAAAGTCCTCGGCCCTGACCTCTGCCACTGCCTTTTATTCATTCATTCCACAAATGTTCTTGGGCAGCGGCCTTGCGCCAGACTCTGTGCTGGTGCAGGAGGGTCGGAGGCAAGCAGCACCAGGTCCCGTCCTCCGGTGCTGGCCCGGCTCCGCATCTGGCACTGATGTGTGCCCCACCGAGGCGGGAGCACCTTCATCTCTCACGTGGTGGAATCCTGGGCTCAGGCTTCACCTTTCTAAGCCCTGATCCCCACATCTGTAAAACCGACATGGTAACCGCTGTCTCCCCAGATTCGGGACGGAACTGAACTCAAAAGCTTAGCATATGCTAGGCCCTCAGTGAAACCCTACTGGTGTAAAAAGAGTAGTGAAGCAGCAGGAGACCAAGATGAGAAAGAAAAAAGCCAATCCCTTCCCCTTAATGATGAGCAAGTCTGTGTTGGCTGGTTTGTTTCCAGGCTGAACTTCACGCTGAGACACTTGGACGTCACGTGTGACGCCTACGACCACTTCCGCTCCTGTCTGCACCAGCTGGAGAGGCCGCTCAGTGGCAGGACGCGGTTTGTGGTGGAGCCCGTAGAAGCCTCCTTCCCACAGCGCCTCGCGTATGAGCGCATCCGGCAGCTGGTAGGTGCGGGCCCGCACGACGGGCCGCTGGCTGCTCTGATGTGACGCTGTGGACACTGGGCAAAGGAGGCGAAGAGCCACGTCCTCCTGCCATAAGCGCAAGTCCCGTGTCCTGCAGAGGCCCGAGAGCAGCCTGGGGCGAAGCTGTGGGCTGGGTGGTCTCTCTGGGGAATCATTCCTGATGGTCTCCTGGGGTGAACTAGCTGGGTGCACTTTCACCCTCACCTTCATGGATCCTTCTTTCCCCTTTGGGCAGTTCTGGCCCCGAGGAAGCAAGACCGCAGGTGGAAGATTTCCCCAGGAGAAAGAAGTCCATGGTGGGGGAACTTGGTTAGGTTGAAGATCTTGAAGCAGGGCTAAGAGTTGTGTCTTCCCTGTGGAAACACACTGGCCTCTTGGGCAGGACGGGCTTGTCTCGCTATCGTCAGCCCTCAGACCCTGACACAGCGGGATTCCGTCCCACTGAGCTTCTGGGACGGAAGCTTGTTGTGTAGTTAATCAGCACTAGGTCCCAGGCAGAGTCCTTTCACCTGCTATCTGCTAATCCTCATGGCAACACCCAAGGCAGGAAGTGACAGAGAGGGACTAACTTCCACGGCCACGTCACATCCTCTTCCTGGCCAGTTTCCCTTGAAAAATCCCTTAAAATTACCAGGAGCTGGATTCATAGCTGTCCAGAGACTAAGAATTAGCTTCTTTCATCCTCTTTGCATTTGGTCGTGGCGTCCCTTTCTCTGGGGGCTTAGAGGCCGAGGTCTAATTCTAAGGAACAGTCGAGGCCCTTTCCCTGAGTGAGTGCGCTGCTGAGACCGTCATTTTCGTTCATCTCTTCACCCCCTGTGCCTGCCTCCTTGCCCCTTCAGCTCTCACTCCACCCACCAGGCAGTGGTACCAGTATCACACTTCTGAACAAAAGCCACCTCTGCAGAGAGGACATGGATTTCCCCCAAAGAACAGCATGCTCTTGTTCTTTCCCCACCTGCCAGATTAAGAGTAACATCACATGACCAAGAAAATGAGCTCAGTACGAAATTCAGCAGCCATGTACCTGGGCTGGTGGCGGCGTGCCGGCCTTCTTTTGGGCCCTGGTGATCAAGTAACAGTCAGATGCCCTCCACTTCCTGCTGGGGCTTTATTCCTCTTTCTGTCCTACAGTAAAACAGGAAGAAAAGCCCAGAACAACAAAGAACCTCCTCAAATGGTGCCTGTGGTTTGCATGCTGCTTAACTGTTCTTTTCTTTGGCTGATCACATGCTTTATGCATTTGTGAAATTTCATTGCGTACTTCAAGTTCAGGCCTAAAGCTCTCTCTTCTCTGCCACAGGAGCTCTGGAAGATGGTAGCAGAACCCGTGACGTGACCTATTGCACCAGTTTGCAACCATTCTTACGGTGTGTTTCTAATAAAACCAGAAGCGCACCAGAGTGATTCGCTTGAAATTTTATCATTTAAAGAAATGGCACATTTTTATAAAAGTACATTTGTATAACCCAAGATGGATTTCTGGTTGCTTCCCACCAGCTGCCAGAGAGCTTGATCTTGGGATTTCGCTGCTGTGGCCGAGTCAGTTGGGTGGCCTCGTGTCTAATGCTCCTGCTTGCGGTGTGTGTCCCAGGACATTTCGTGGGCTATTTGGTCACACTGGGCATATTTTCTCACATTGATTCCACTCAAGTAAATTAGTTGAGCCATGTGCTTAAGGCACCAGGAGACTGTGGCTGTGTGGGTAGTTTTTGCTGCCTGTCAGCACGAAAGCCTCATTTCCTTGCAAGGTTGAAATGCTCCGTCGCTGGTGAGGACCTCATGCAGAGGCGGCAGGAGCTGGCCCAGTGAGCAGAACCGACCAGCAAGGGGCCTTTGGTTTTTATTTGGAACATCTGTAAACAGAATCAGGAGTGCTCTGAGCAAAAGGAGAGCTGTCATCTCGGCCCATGCAGCTGCTCTGGGGTCCACGGAGTGAGCTGCCTCGGGGCCTCCCGTTCTTCAGCCCAGGCCTCGGTTGCCCTCCTCCCTCCATCTTGTGTCCTGTGTGTGGGTGTCTGTCTCTGGGGTTTTTTGTCTTTTTCTGTTTGTGCCTTTTTCCTCTTATCTCTGCCCTCCCTGTCACTCTCCACCTTCCCACTGTCTCTCTGTCATCTTTGCTCCTCACCAGCTTGGAGCGCATCTCTGCAATCCACTTCCCCTGCCTTACTGTTCCTGCACATTTTCTCCCAGGCCCAGCCTGGCC
>PVIY010038781.1:0-23643 GCA_004026745.1 Myrmecophaga tridactyla | reverse complement strand
GTTTTCTCAATCCCTTGGTGCTGAGTCCCAGCTCATTCTAGGATTTCTGTCCCACGTTGCCAGGGAGGTTTACACCCTTGGGAGTCATGTCCCACGTAGAGAAGGGGAGGGCAGTGAGTTTGCTTGTTGTATTGGCACAGAGAGAGAGGCCACATCTGAGCAACAAAAGAGGTTCTCTTGGGGGTGACTCTGAGGCCTAATTTTAAGTAGGCTTAGCCTATTCTTTGTGGGGTTAAGTTTCATATGAATAAACCCCAAGATTGGGGGCTCAGCCTATTGCTTTGGTTTTCCCCACTGCTTGTGAGAATATCAAGAATTCTCCACTTGGGGAAGTTGAATTTTCCCCCCTTTCTCACTGTTCCCCCAGGGGGATTTTGCAAATACTTTTTTATGCACTGTTCAAATCCTTCTGGGTTTACTGAGGCACCACTCTGGACAAAGCTACAAAATCTCACGTCCTACTCAAGGTTCCATGTACTTATGGTGTTCAGTTAAGCTGTCCACATAAGTTATATTAGGAAATGCACTAGTCGAAATATAAATTTTGTACTAAATAGATATTTTTTGCTTTAGTCTCACCATAAGTTAAAGTTTTAAAATATTAATTACAATTTATTTTCAACACCCTGCATTATTGGCATTCCTGTTCTTCCTCATGCAAAACATTTTTAAATTTGTACATTTAAAGACTCTGATAACTTTTAAAACTATATGTAATCTAAGCTTAATGTTATAATGTATCTCATTTTCCACTTTTCAACCTAGAAAATATACTGCAAGTTAGATCTAACAAAGGAAAAAAAAAACAATTGCAATTGGTTCATTGAGAAAACCAACAAATGTAAAAATACACCACCAAGACTAAAACTAAATCAAGAAATAGATTCTACAAAGCCTGTTAATCTTCCAGTTTATAATAAATGACCTCCCAAGGGAAAACAATTCCACTGTCATATTAATCTGATAAATAAAACAAGAGTCATTCTCATTAAGGGAAATGACATTATGTGTAAGAAAAATGTAATAATAATACTTTTAGAGAGCAAGGAAAAGTAATTTCTCTCTGTTAACTCAGCCTTTGTTAGAGGTTTGAGTACCTTGTCATGTAAGAAAAGTGATATGAACACAAACTTCAGGAAACCAAATCCCTCAACTACTTTTTTCAGTTCACCTTTGGGAGAACCAAGTAAATAGCTTCAAAATCTGAGGATAGACTGATCAAAGCATTTCCTCCTTTGCCCTTTTTTGGCCTTGTTTCTTTTTCTCTTTTCTATGCTTATGTTCCTCTTTCTTTGAGGCTACATCATGGGGTTTTTTCTCTTTTCAGTTCTTTTCTTTTTCAATCTTTTTTTTTTTCTTTTAATTTGCATATGGGCAGGAGGCACCAGGGATCGAACTCCAGACCTCCAGCACGGAGGGTCGGAGCTCTGCCTGCTGAGCCACGGCAGCCGCCCTCTTTTCAGTTCTTAAGCTTTTCTGTACTGACACTGTTTCCATCTCTGCTTTCTTTCAATGGATGCTCTTGTGTTTGTCTAAATCCATTTCCTTATAACTTTTATTTTCCTCTTATGCTTGGGCTGCTCCTTCTAGTTTTTCTCTGTTCTTCCTGGTGCCTTTTTCTCTTCTGGTGTGTCTGTTTATGACTGGCTTAATGGGAATTTTGTACTGTTTTCTAAGGGGAGGTGCTTGGTATACTCCAGAATCTGTATTGTAGGAGCCACAATATTCTTGCTGACTAATGTTCAGGGGTACTAGCTTTTCTTAGTAGTCCCTGGGGAGCTGATAGTAGCTCAGAGAGGCTGGTCTCAGTCTGCTGTCATAAGCTGGGAGCCACTGAGATAACCCATTTTCCACTGTTTGTGAAACATTGTCTGATTGTCGTTAAGTTTGGACAGTTTCAGATGGGAGTCTTTGCTCAAACATACTGTATCTGGGTCTGGAGTTAACCACTTCTTTGTACTTACAGGTTTTTTTTTTTTTTAACTTTTTTATTGTATAGTATAACATATATACAAAGCAAAGAAATAAAAAAGCAATAGTTTTCAAAGCACTCTTCAACAGGTAGTTACAGGACTGTGGTAGTTAGGTCCAGGTGTCAACTTGGCCCCGTGAAGGTGCCTAGTTCTATTGCTGTGGACCTGAGCCAATGGCATGTGTGAACCTCTTCTGTTGTTGTTACATCTGCAGTCCGCTAGGAGGTGTTTCTGCTGCAATGAATGATGTTTGATTTAATTGGCTGGAAGCTTAAATGAGAGAACTCAACATAGCACAGCCCAAGTAGCTCAGCATACCTCATCTCAGCATTCACAGCTCAGCCCATGCCTCTGGAGACGCAGAAAGGAATCACCCCAGGGAAAGTTGTTGGAACCCAGAGGCCTGGAGAGAAGGCCAGCAGAGACCAGCTTATGCCTTCCCACGTAAGAAAGAACCTCAATTGAAAGTTAGCTGCCTTTCCTCTGAAGAACTAACGAAATAAATCCGCTTTTATTAAAAGCCAATCCATCTCTGGTGTGTTGCATTCTGGCAGCTAGCAAACTAGAACAAGGACAGATCCCAGAGTTTGTCATGGGCTACCATACTATCCTCTCAGATTTTTCCTTCTAGCTGCTCCAGAATATAGGAGGCAAGAAGGTATAAATATTTTTTTATCATCACAATTAACTTTTTTTCCCTTTTTTGGTGAAAAATAACATATACAAAAAAGCAATACATTTCAAAGAACAGCCCCACAATTAGTTGAACAGATTTTAGGATTTGACATGGGTTACAATTCCACAATTTTAGGCTTTTACTTCTAGCTGCTCTAAGATACTGGCAACTAAAAGAGATACCAATTTAATGATTCAACAATCATATTCATTTGTTAAATCCTGTCTTCTCTCTATAACTCTACCATCACCTTTGATCTTCTTTCCCTCTCTTTAGGGGTAGGCTGTAGCCATTCTAACTTTTTCATGTTGAAAGGGGCTGTCAGTAATATGGGATAAGGAGATGGAACTAGCTGATGTTCTGGAGAGGCTGGGCTCTCTAGGTTTCAGGACTTACCCCTGGATGTCATAGCCCATGTAGGTGGGGAGGGCAATGATTTCACTTGCAGAGTTGGCCTTAGAGAGAGTGAGGTCACATCTGAGCAACAAAAGAGGTTCTCCAGGAGTAACCCTTAGGCATACCTATAGGTAGGCTAAGCTTCTACCTACATAAGCATCACAAGAATAAGCCTCAAGATCAAGGGCATGACCTATTGGTTTGGGTGTCCCTAAAGTTTGACATAGTATCAGGGAATTTTCTAATGGTAAAGTTTAATAGTTCCATATTTTTTCTCCCATCCCAAAAGGAACTTTGCCAATACTTCTTACTTATCTGCTTAATATACTCTAGGATGTATCCAGGCATTACATTAAGCTATACAGGATTAAAGGACCTCTTTCTTACTCTGGGCTCCCTGTGTTTCATTTGTTCAAATGAGCTATACAGACAGGTTGAGTTAGATTATGTGCTACATGCATAGATTTCTAAATAGTCCTCTCTCATCTTTCTGAAACAAGTTTTTGGCTCTAAGCCTCTGGCTTTCTGCAGTTTGATAAAATCTTCAACTTTGTTATGGAAAGAGTCATATGTTTTCTTTGAATGCTTCATTACGTTGACAACAAGGGACTCTCTTTATCACTCTGAGAACTTGGTGGAGTAATCTGATCATATTTGCCCATTAAGTATTTCAACTTTTTAGCATGAACTTTCTCCACATAGTAAGACTGTGCCACATCCAGGGAGCCAAAAACCATGATGCAGAATTACAAAATCTATTTTTATCCAGTACTCCACTCCCATTTACTGCATATGAAATTCTTTGTGACACAATCTGTAGTACTTTTCCACATACTTCACAAAGGCATCTGTAAAAAGTTCAGTCCTCTCTGAGGCAGGGGTGGGTATCTACAAAATACTGTTCCCTTCTCTGCCAACGCCACTGGTAGGGAAGCTAGCTGGGCCGAGTTGGTGGAGGCAGGGGCAACTGCCTCTGCTGCCTCTGCTGCTGAGCCAATTTGTTAGTTTTTTTTCTTTTTTAACATTTTTTTATTGTTACCTATAGCATATATACAAAGAAAAGAAAGAAAAAGGATGATTTTCATAGTTTACTTCAACAGGTAGATACAAATCAGATTTCAGAATTTGTTATGGGTTACCATTCCACTGTTTCAGATTTTCCTTTCTAGCTGCTCCCAAAACGCTGAAGGCTAGAAGAACTATTTTTTTTTTCTATTTTGTGAAAAATGAGATATATACAAAAAAGCAGTACATTTCAAAGCACATCACAACATTAGTTGTAGAACAGATTTCAGAGTTTGATATGGGTTATGTTTCCACAATTATAAGTTTTTACTTCTAGTATGCTCTAAGATACTGGAGACTAAAAGAAATATCAGTATAATGATTCAGCAATTATACTAGTTTGTTAAATCCTACCTTCTCTGTATAATTCCTCATCTTTGGTCTTTCTCCTACTCTTTAGGGGTATTTGGACTAAGCCCATTATAACTTTTTCAAGTTGGAAAGTGCTGTCGATAACATGGGATAATGGGATGGAACTAGTTGGTGTTCTGGAAAGGCTGTCCTTTCT
The DNA here is from genome assembly GCA_004026745.1 of Myrmecophaga tridactyla. NCBI lineage: Eukaryota > Metazoa > Chordata > Mammalia > Pilosa > Myrmecophagidae > Myrmecophaga > Myrmecophaga tridactyla. The sequence continues at coordinate 19,025 of PVIY010038781.1, read as the reverse complement.
GCATTTCAGGACTTATCTGTTTCGAGGACTCATCTAGAGGTTGTGGGTTTCTGGAAAGTTATCCTAGTGCGTGGAACCTTTGTAGAATCTTATATAATGTCTTAAGTGTCCTTTAGGATTCGCTGAAGTGATTTTGGTTGGGGTTTGGCAATTATGGTAGGTAGCAATGTGTAATTGAAACTTGTGTGAGAGTGACCTCCACAGTAGCCTCTCGATTCTATTTGAACTCTCTCAGTCACTGATACCTTATTTGTTATTCTTCTTTTCCCCCTTTTGGTCAAGATGGCATTGTTGATCCCATGGTGCTAGGGCCAGACTTATCCCTGGGAGTCATCTCCCATATCGCCAGGGAGACTTTCATCCCTGGATGTCATGTCCCATGTAGTGGGGGTAGGCAATGATTTTAGTTGGGCTTAGAGAGAGAGAGAGACCGTGTCTGAGCAACAAAAGAGGTCTTCTGGAATAACTCTTAGGTAACCTAAGCTTTTCCTCTACATACATAAGCTTCACAAAAGCAAGCCTTAAGATCAAGGGCTTGGCCTATTGATATAGGTGTCCCTAATGTTTGACAGAGTATCGGGGGATTCCCTGATGGTAAAGTTTAATAGTTTTGTATTTTTTCTCCCATCCTTCAAGGGACTTTGCCAATACTTTTTGACTATCTGCTTAATATACTCTGGGATGTATCCAGACATTACATTAAGCTATAGAGGATTAAAGGCCCTCATTCTTACTCTGTGTTCCCTGTGTTTGGATTGTTTAAATGATCTGTCCAGATGGGTTGAGTTAGAATATGTGTTACAGAAAATTTAGGTTCTGGACAAAATACCTTTCTTTCTTTGGTCTCAAAGAGTAGATAAGGTTCTAAAATATGCCCACTGCCTTCCTTACCCCTGTATTCTGAATTACCTTAATCTTGACCTGATCTGCTTTGCTCCTGTCTCTAAATACCAGATTCTATATATGTAAAATAGTCTCTCAAAATCCAGAAACAATAATTACTATTCTGGACTATATGTGACTGCTATAGGAGATAGGCCTCTATTTTCTTATAAGTATTTTCCAAGTGAGACCGTACAATAATTGCTCTTTTGTTTCTGGCTTATTTTACCTCACCAAATGTCCCATAGGTTCATTCGCAATGTTGCATGCATCACAACTTCATTCCTTTTTGTAGCAGCACAGTATTCGATCATATATATACATCATTGTTAGCCAAAATTTCTGTTAGTTTTTTTTTTTAATTTGCATATGGGCAGGAGGCACCAGGGATCGAACTCCAGACCTCCAGCACGGCAGGTTGGAGCTCTGCCTGCTGAGCCACGGCAGCTGCCCTCTGTTAGTTTTTAATGCTAGAAAAAGCAGGGATTCTCATAAATAATTGGTTTGTTTTCATTTTATGGATTACTGTGCTTGAGCTGGTTGTTTTTTTTTCCTTTGTTGGCTTCTAATGAGCCTAGATACAGACTTGCTATTCTTCTGCAACAACTTTATAGGACCAATTAAATGTATTTCTGTATATTAATCATGACTGCTGTTTTATTGTTATCTAACTCTTACTTTTCCTTTGTTCAGATTCCCCATTTGAGAGTATTTACAAAATAGTATTAGGGGGTGATCAATAAAGAGTGATGCTGCTGCACTGAAAGGGAGTTTTCATTAAGAAGGGTGTAGTCAGCAATATTTAGTATTTCAGAGAAGCAAAGTGTCATTGTGTTTCAATGACTGTATTTCAATGAACTAGGTGAAGTTCTTTGTTACAATCTTTGATATAACCATTAATTGAAATTGAGGTGTCTTTTACATTTAAACTGAAGTTTTTACTTAATTTTTGGAGCTGTTGTTTTCACCACTTTACATTTTCTCTCCTATAGAAGAAAAACAAATTCAGTTTTGTTATATGAATTTATTTGCGTTTTAGCTGCATTTAAATTACATCATATAATGAGGGATTTATTTTAAGGATGTATGTGATCAGAAACTCAGAAAAAGCTGAACTAACTTTCATAGGAAGTAGGAACAGTGGTAAAGCAAGTTCTGCAAGCAGAGCACACCCTGACAGTGGAATTTTCACATTAATGCTCTATTACTATCTGCTTCTCTCCCCGTTTTCTCTATAAGTGTTTTTCTGGCATTTAGTTTCTGTATCTGTCTAATTTTGACTTACAATCTGAGATTCTTTCTCTATCAGTGACTCATAATATACACTGTAGATCATCTAATCATTGTTGCTTGAGATACTTGTTAAAAAAGGGGCTGCTGAATTTCACTCCCAGACTTTTTTGGATGTGGTACCCAGGAATTTGCTTTTTCAACAAGCTACCCAGACAATTGACAAACAAAGGCATGAGAGCCAATATCAAATTGTAATTTTTAAATTTCTGCTCCCACAGTTAATTGCTTTATTTTCCTGAAATTTTCTTGTTTAAATTCCTAAAAGAAGGAATCTGGTTGGCTCAGCTCATCTTTTTACACCATAGATCACAGGAGAACCTATGGATTGACTCTCTTAAGTCAGCAGTGGCAGGACAGGGGGTATTATGAATCTGTATATAACTTACCCTTCAACAAACACTATGGTAAGAGGCAGTATATTAATCAGGGTTCTCCAGAAAAATAGAACCACCAGATTACAAAATTAAATTTATTTATAAAAAGATGTTCATTACAGGGAATTGATTCAGTAACCATGGGGGCTGGCAGGCTGCAAACTGGAAAACTTCAGTAAATGTGATGCCAAAGTCCTTAGTCTGAATTCCCCAGAGGAAGCTAGCTGGCTGGAGATTCTTCAAGAACCAGTGCTGAAGTTGAGTCCATATTCCTCTTAGTCCTGAAAGCCTTAGTTCTGACTTTTAAATCCCCCAACTTATTAGAAGAGAACAGTCTTCTTTGTTGATCCTAGATACCATCAACTGATTACAGATACAAATCCTGTTGTTAGATACCTTTGCATTAATTTGTGGCCAGTGCTTGACTTAACAACGGGTCATCATAACCTAGCCAAATGACATATGAAATTAACTATCACAGACAAATATTCCTCAGAAGATGGCTGGGAGAGGAAGGACAGGGCATTCTGAAGTCTGACTGGCAAATGTATGTGGAACAACTAAGTTGGTTTTATCTATCATACAAAACCATTGAACCCTATCAGTACTTTATTACTACAGTGGTACTGAGTGGGTTTAATTATTAAAGTAGTCAGAGCAAAGCTAGTTACATCACAGTCCCTGGTTTTAATCTGATTCATTTTTTGTAATCAATGGAATCAAACAAGTTTTGCTAATGTTAGCGGATCCTTTTTTATTCAAGCTTCTTTTGACAAAATGGTATGACTGCAGCTTTTCATCACTCTTTTCACATTTAATGATGTATCTCCATAGTCACTCGGATGGACTGAATTATTTTGATCATGTTTGTTACTCAAAGCACACATACACTTTATCTTTTATTTTATTTATTTATTTATTTATTTATTTATTTATTTATTTATTTATTTATTTATTTTTACATGGGCAGGCACCGGGAATCGAACCCGGGTCCTCGGGCATGGCAGGCAAGCGTTCTTGCCTGCTGAGCCACCGTGGCCCACCCCACACATACACTTTAAATTCAACTTAGACTTCTCTGTCTGGAATAGCACACCTCCCTTTACTTAGCTATCTTCATTGTGCTATTTTTTAAATTTTATTATTTTTAAATATAGTATTTTATACTTAAAATACAGTTATTTTGTGTCTGCTTTACCCATGAGAATGGAAATTTCATGAGGGGAGGGAGTTTGACTTATCTGCAGTGCCCATAACTATGATTGGCATGTGGTAAGTATTCATTAAATGTTTATTGAATGTTTACTATATGTTGGTTTGCCAGTAGTTGCATCTGACCTCTTGGATACGAAGCATGAAAAGGGATGATGGTCAGAGAGATATGGATCAGGGCTCAGGCAGAGGAGGTGGCTGCCTGGCTCCACTTCCAGCTTTGAGGCTAGCTGTGTGATCACAGGCAAGTCTTATATCTTCTCTGTAAAATTAGGAGCTAGCCTGTGCTCTGTAAGTTCCCTTAGGGCTCTAACATTCTCATTCAGTGGTTTCCTCACCACCTGCCCTGGCACACATGGATTAAAACAACTCAGTAATAGGGTGTCAGTGAGATACATTTATTATTTGCTGTTATATTTGGTGAAGGAAATAAAGAACAGAAGGAACACATGCAGGTTTGCATAAGTGGGAAGACTTTAATCTGTTAATCACTCATTCACTGAGCATCTACTCTGAATAAGGTAGAAATATAAAAATTATTTTTTCTTCTTTTTAAATATGTATTTTAAAGGAACCTGAGAAACTCTTTAAAAAGTTTATTTCCTAGGATTTATAGCAACAAACACTCAATTCCACCAATGCCAGTGAAGTTCCTCACTGTATCCCACACAGGGTCTCCTTCCAGGTGGTGCTGACATAGCACATATTTGAATATTCCTTTCTGGGGGAAATACAGATACAACTTCTGTATGTATCTCAACCTGCTCACAGCTTGCTACTATGATTTCCTTCACAGCCCTGGTTTTTCAGGTATCTAAAGTTAACTTTTCTCTTAGAGAATATATGCAAACAGGTAAACTAAAAATTCATTGTAATGCTCTCAGGCTGCAGTGCTGGTTCGCTGGTTCTTGTCTCTTTAATAGCTGCCCACTGAGCAGACTATGGGTTTTTTTTTTTTTTTTTTGGTGTGCTCTGTACTGTGGATTTGTCTCCTGGGGAGAGGAATAATCTTGGCTCAACAGTTACATCTTCTAAAGGGCCACCTGATAAGAATTCATTAGCAAAGGGAGAGAGACAGCCTGACATTATTCCTCCTAAGATCAAGAGCAGCTCCAAAAGAGGTTGTGGAGGGTAGAGTTAGAGAGTGGAAACTGATGTCACTTTTCCATGAACTGGCAAGCTTTTCATTACGGCTTTTGACGCAGGGCTGGTGGAGGACCTTGACAGCATTCTAGGCAGGACTGGAATCAGCCTTCAATGTGTTTTTCAAAAGGGAATTTTTTGATACTTTTGGAATTTTCAAAAGATCCAATCACCAAACTGTGTTTAAAAGCCATAACAAGATGTATGCTTTCCTATCATGACCAGTGAATCTAAAAGTGCTTCTAGCAGACGAGAGTTCCACCAGACACTGAGCAATAATGCTCTGTACAAACTGAGACCTTGGTATGATGGGACAATTTCTCTCAGATGGCTGGATAATTTTCTCTGTCATATAAAACTTTGTGGTTTCTGATGACAGTCTGTCCCAACATTACCTTGCAACACTTACAAATTACTTTGCTATTTGCCTTTGGTTTCAATTCAGAAGTTTTCAAAAGAAAGACTGTTTATCTCCATTTGAGCTAATTCATGTTTGGGCTGTGAATCTCTTAAATTCACCAAGAGGTAAGAGTGTCCAGTAAAACAGCCATTTTCTCATAGAAACAATGGCTCATTATCAAAAGGGTCGGGATGGCAACACCATTCTCCAACTAGAGCTCCCCAGTTCTCATTTGGCGGTGGAAGCACCCTCAGAAGCTTCCTGTCTCTTATAATCACTTCACCACAGGATTGGCAATGAAATTTACAACAGTCTTGGGCTCGTGAGCTTTGATTAAACATTGATCAGTTTTGTACTTAATTCTCCCGGCGCCTGCAGCAGCAGGTGTAATCCATCTGCAGGCATGTACCACAGCCCACAACAGAGGAAGGCACATGCCTGACCCCTTCTGGAAGCCAGATCTCTGTGCAGCCTGTAGGGGTTTTCATCTGGAGTGAGGATGGCATTATTGAAATCTCCATGAGCATACCTCCTTCTTTTGGCTCCCTAGAAATTTAATGAAAAATGTGCAGTTCCTCAACATTGAAAATCCTATGATCAGCAGCGCATCCTGCAGTCTTCTCTGCACCTCGAGGAACGTATGCTCTGCCACCGACTCTGTGGTGACTGTCCAGTTACCAGTGGGACCCAGCCAAAGGCTCTGACAAACCCGGACAACACGAAACTGGAGTTTAATAATTCTCTTTAAACATTTTTTTGTTGTTGTGAAATATAACATATATGCAGAAAAGCAATATATTTCCAAGCACATTTTAACAACTATAGAACAGATTTTAAAATTTGGTATGGGTTATAGTTCCAAGATTTTTCATTTTTTCTTCTAGCTTCTCTAAGACACTGGAGACCAACTGTTTAATAACTTTTTTTTTTTTTTAATTTGCATATGGGCAGGAGGCACCAGGGATCGAACTCCAGACCTCCAGCACGGCAGGTCGGAGCTCTGCCTGTTGAGCCACGGCAGCCGCCCAAGGGTCGTATCTTTTTTTTTTTTTACATGGGCAGGCACCAAGAATCGAACCCGGGTCCTCGGGCACAGCAGGCAAGCATTCTTACCTGCTGAGCCACCGTGGCCCGCCCTTAATAACTTTTTAAAAGTTGAAAAAAGAAGTGGTAAAAGAGAAAGTGGCTATTGAAAGAGTGAAAATGTGAGCATCTGAAATGCAAATAATTGAGGGAGGGCTAGTCAAGACAAGCAGAGGTATATGAAGCTAACTGTAGCTAAGAGGAAATCGTTGTATTTTATTGTTCAAAACTTGGGGGTACCTGATCCATTAGATGAACTGTTCTTTCTCAAATGGACAGTTTGGGATTTCTGAAGACTTATATCATCTAGGGCTTTTTTTCCTTTTTTTTATTGACAGAACATAACAACATACAGACACGAACATTCTTAATGTATGACAATTCCATTCTTGGTATATAATCATTGACTCACAATGCCATCACATAGTTGTATATTCATCACCATGATTATTTCTTAGAACATTTGCATCACTGCAGAAAAATAAATAAAAAGAAAAACTCGTATGTACCATACCCCTAACCCCTCCCTCTCATTGACTGCTAGTATTTCTACCTACCCAATATATTTTCATCTTTGTTCCCCTTATTTTTTCTATACCCCTTACCACTCCCTTTCATTGATCACTAGTATTTCAGTCAACTCAATTTATTTTAACATTTCTTCCCCCTATTATTTACTTATTTTTAATCCATATGTTTTACTCATCTGTCTATACCATAGATAAAAGGAGCATCAGACGCAAGGTTTTCACAATCACATAGTCACACTGTGAAAGCTTTGTCATTATATAGTCATCTTCAAGAAACATGGCTACTGGAACACAACTCTACAGTTTCAGGCACTTCCCTCTAACCTCTCTAATACTCCTTAAACTAAAAAAGGGGATCTCTATATAATGCGTAAGAATCACCTTCAGGATAACTTCTTCACTCTGTTTGAAATCTCTCAGCCAATGGCACTCTATTTTGTCTCATTTCTTTCTTCCCCCTTTTGGTCATGGTTTTCCCAATCCCTTGATGCTGAGTCCCAGCTCATTCTAGGATTTCTGTCCCATGTTGCCAGGGAGGTTTACACCCCTGGGAGTCATGTCCCACGTAGAGAGGGGAAGGGCAGTGAGTTTGCTTGCTGTGTTGGCTGAGAGAGATAGGCCACATCTGAGCAACAAGAGGTTCTCTGGGGGTGACTCTTAGGCCTAATTTTAAGTAGGCTTAGCCTGTCTTTTGCGGGGATAAGTTTCATATGAACAAACCCCAAGATTGAAGGCTTGGCCTATTGATTTGGTTGTCCCCAGTGCTTGTGAGAATATCAGGAATTCTCCAAATGGGAAAGCTGAATTTTCCCCTTCTCACCATTACCCCAAGGGGACTTTGCAAATACTTCTTTAGTCACTGTTCAAATCACTCTGGAATTTATCAGGGCAACACAGTGGACAAACTTACAAAATTTCATTCCCTATTCATGGTTCCATATCATCTAGGGCTTTTAATATTAAGTTCTTTGTTTTTATAGTGTTTATACTTCCTGAGATATCACAGCATTCCCTGCAAAACTAAACAGCTCAAGTTCATTTCAAATGAAGCTTTGTGTGTATGTTTCCCTGTTAAGTATATGCATTTAGTTTGTTCCTCTGTTCCATTCTGCTTTTTTTTCTCTTGTCTTTCCAGAAGGATTTTTTTAACCAATTTTAACCTTTTTATAAATTGCCTTTTTTTGTTCTGTTATATTAAGAAAGGTCCCTGTGGAAACTGTAATCACGTAACACTTTTTAGATATTCTCAGACACATATTGAACTGTTAGTTAACCATAGTAAAATACCAGAGTTGAGAACTATCTTAACTTCTTTTGTACCTCTAGCTAGATCTTGTGTAGTTGACAGTGCTGTGCCTTGAGTTTATCAGAGCTAGGCAGAAGTGAAGATAAACATCTAATGAACTTGACTCTGTTTCTTTCACTCCCTCCAAAACCAAATAAAAATGGTCTTTTATTTCTGAATTATTTGAAACCAACTACACCTACTTTATTTGTACATGATAGGCACTTAACAGTTTGAGTTGAAAAGTCTTCAAGAATTTTCCAGGGAAACAGAACTGACAGGGTGTGTATGTGTGTGTCTATTATTTACACACATATTCTAGTTCGCTAGCTGCCAGAATACAATATGCCAGAAATGGAATGGCTTTGAAAAAGGGGAATTTAGTAAGTTTTAAGTTTACAGTTCTAAGGCTGAGAAAATGTCCCAATTAAAACAAGTCTATAGAAATGTCCAATTTAAGACATCTAGGGAAAGATACCTTGGTTCATGAAGGCCAATAATGTTCAGTGTTTCTCTCTGAGCTGGAAGGGCACATGGCGAATATGGCGGGACCTGCTGGCTTTCTCGTGGCTCTACAAAAAGGACTCTCTCCAAAATGTTTTCTCTTTTAAAGGGTTCCAACAAGCAGCTCCACCTTCAATGGGTGGAGATACACCTCTTTGGAAATCATCTAATGAAACGTTACCACCCACAATTGGGTGGGTCAGCGTCTCCATGGGAACAATCAAAATGCTCCCACCCAGCACTATTGAATAAGAATTAAAGGACATGGCTTTTCTGGGGTCCTCCACAGATTCAAACCAGCACAACACACATTTGAGTTTATTATAGGAATTGGTTCATGTGAATATGGGTATTGGCACTTCTGAATTCCATAGGGCAGGACCCAAGTTGGAAACGTTGATGAAGGGTTTCATTAATTCCCCAGGAGAAGCTTGCTGGCTGAAGTAGAGAAATTCTTTTTTTGGATTACTGAAATCATCATTTCTCCCTCCCTTCAAACTGATTATATAAAACTTCTCTCATTGCTGAAGGCAATCTCCTTAATGGAATGTAGATAAAAGCAGCCATCAATACAATCATTTGACTAATACTTTTAATCCACAAAGTAGCTTCGAGATAACAATCTACCCAGTGCTTGTTTGACTAAACATCTAGACACTATCATCTATCCAAGTTGATACATGAATTTAACCATTATAGTATGTATCATAAACCTGTACTACTATATTGTTAAGCCGTGTATACTAATCATCTACCTTGACAATACTTATGGTTACAATTACTGTTTGTATATGATTGAAAGAAATGGAACAGGACTTCAAAAAAATTGTGATGTCACTCATGTTTGCCCTCAGCCTCCTAGGTGTTCAGTGACTCTTTTGTTAATCTTCAGACTTTCAGCTTTATAAGAAGACTGTTCTCCCTGGAAAGGGATTTTTGGTACAGGGTGTCTTTACATCAGCTTTTATAAAGTTGTTTATTCACTCAATTTTCAGTTTTGTCAGTGAGACAAAATTGAGCACCTACTCTTAACATTGAACAAGTAGCTACATGCCAATTACTCCTTCTAGGAGTCTGCCATCTAGTTGGAAGGATGGATACATAAACAGATAGTTATAACAGAATATACAAACTCAGTGAGTATAATCATAGATATGTGCTTAGACTATTCTGAGGACATAAAGAAAGGACTTCTAACCAGGGTCTCAGACTGCATTGTCCACTAACTTCCTGTGGCTATTTAAATGTAAATTAAGATTACTAAAGTCAAGTAATGTAAAAAATGTAGTTGCTCACTTGCACTGGCCATGTTTCAAAGACAGGAGTCAATAAATATTTGTTGACTGTATTAATTCTGGTGATAAAGTACATGATCAAAGGAAGCAGTGATCATTGGGAGTTAGGAAACTTGGATTCTAGTCCTGCCATAAACACCTACGTGGTCTCTGTCAAGACATTTCCTCTTTGTCATTCCTCTTTGCTGGGCTCCAGTTTCTTCATAGGTGTAACAGTGAGGTTTCTTACATTGACAAAATATAGTAAATAGAGGTTTAATATACAACTGAGGCTTCTTTAGCAGTTTGAGGCTTCTTGAGTAGTTTCTGTGTGTATAACACTTTTCTTGAAATATAGGCAATTTTCTTAGCTTTATATGTGACTTAACCATAAGATTATACTTACTTTTAGATTGATTAAATTATAATAGGAAAGAACTTGATGAGTAAATTTATCTCATCAACTGTCTTGTAATTTTTAGATCATATGCTCTTCTAGAAAAACTGAAAAAGAGGAGGAGAGAGATACCTAATGTATAATCATTATGCTTACATCAATGAATCAACTGATTTGGCAGTTCCTATCAATGTAATATGAGTGCATCTTAATGGATAGAGTTAAGATATTTAATACCAGAGACATCTTTTTTTTTTTTAACATTGAAACTTTGAATATTTTTGTTTATATTGAAATAATTCGTTGCTTCGCTGCATTTGAAGTTTTTGTGTACTCTAGGTATTTTTTGTGTACTCTAGGTATTCTAGGTATATACCTAGAATATTTTGTGTATTCTAGGTATTCGCTTCATCTGATTAAATGATATTGAGACATAAATACTTTTATCACCAATGAGTGGTGATTTATTTAGCACCTGCTTTGTTCTCAGTACCATTTATATTAACTACTTCATTAATTCTTTTCAGAAAGGCAAGAAGAGAAACTGAAGAATAACAACAGAGATCTGTCAATGGTAAGAGTCCTAAATACAATTTTATGGTAGACCAATAATGTTTTTAGTTTAAGACTCTAATTTGCATCAAGTACCTTTTACCTTTTCAGAAATTAATAATATCAGGCTGTAAATATTATGATGGGTGTTTCTGGACCAAATGAAAGTAAAAATATGCTGTTACTTAAGCTACTCTTTAAATGGTTTTATTTCCATACCATAATATCCATCCTGAGTGTATGGTCAGTGGCTCTGGGTTTAATCATATAGTTGCATTCATCACCACAGTCAATGTGAGAACGTTCTCATTTCTTTTGGGAAAAAAAAAAATTAAAACCAAAAAAACCCATAACCTTTATATCCCCGTTATTGATATTTAGCTTTGGTATAGTGCCTTTGCCACAATTAATGGAGGAATATTACTGTTAATTGTAGACCTTAGTTTGCATTAATTGTATTTTCCCCCTATACACCCTATTATTAATGCCTTGTAATAGTGACGTACGTTCATGTAAGAACTTGGTTATATTTGGTCAATTAACCACTGTCATCATCCACCGTAGGTTTTGCTAAGTTATAAGTCCCAGTTTTTGTTTTTGTTTTTAATTTATTTTTTTATTCAACTTGCAAACACATTCTTTTTTTTGCATCACCCCTTCATGTAGTTTTTTTAATCACATACTTGTATATTCATCATCATGACCATTTCTTAGAACATTTGCATCAATTCAGAAAAAGAAATAAAAAGAAAACAGAAAAAAAATCATATATGCCATACCCCTTACCCCTCCCTTTCACTGATCACTAGTATTTCAGTTGACTAAATTTACTTTAACATTTCTTCCCCCTGTTATTTATTTATTTTTAATCCATGTGTTTTACTCATCTGTCAATAAGGTAGATAAAAGGAGCATCAAACACAAAGTTTTCACAATCACACAGTCACATTGCAAAAGCTATGTCATACAGTCATCTTCAGGAAACATGGCTGCTGGAACACAGCTCTACATTTTCAGGCAGTTCCCTCCAGCCTCTCCATTACACCTTAACTTAAAAAGGTGATAGCTATATAACGTGTAAGAATAACCTCCAGGATGACTTCTCGACTCTGTTTGGAATCTCTCAGCCATTGACACTTTATTTCGTCTCATTTCTCCCATCCCCTTTTTGGTCAAGAAGGTTTTCTCAATCCCTTGATGCTGAGTCCCAGCTCATTCTAGGATTTCTGGCCCATTTTGCCGGGAAGGGCCACACCCCTGGGAGTCATGTCACACATAGAGAGGGGGAGGGAAGTGAGTTTGCTAGTTGTGTTGACCAAGAGAGAAGGGCCACATCTGAGCAACAAAAGAGGTTCTCTGGGGGTGACTCTTAGGCCTAATTTTAAATAGGCTTAGGCTCTCCTTTGTGGGGTTAAGTTTCATTTGAACAAACCCCCAGATTGTGGACTCCTCCTATTGCTTTGGTTGTCCCCACTGCTTGTGAGACTATCAGGAATTCTCCACTTGTGGAAGTTGAGTTTTCCCCCTTTCTCGCCATTCTCCCTAGGGGGCTTTGGAAATACTTTTTTATTCACTGTTCAGATAAATTACTCTGGGATTTATCAGGGCATCACTCTGGATAAACCTGTAAAATGTCATGCCCTACTCAAGGTTCCATATACTTATGGTGTTCAATTAAGCTGTCCACATAAATTATATTAGGACATACACTAGTCGAAATATAGATTTTGTACCAAATAAACATTTTTTGCTTTAGTCTCACACATAAGTTAAAGTTTTAGTGTATTAATTACCACCTATTTTCAACACCCTGCCATATTGACATTCCTTTGTTCTTCCTCATGTGAAAACATTTTTAAATTTGTACATTTAGTCACTATCATTATACACTGTAGACATTGCTAGATAATGCCGTCTCAGTCTTTATTGTCTGTCTTTCCTTCTGGTTTCATTTGTGCCCCCAGGCCTCCACCCTCTATCATTCTCACATTCAGCTTCATTCAGTTCTAATATTATTGTGCTACAATCAGGTAGTATTGTGCTATCTATCCATTTCTGAATTTTTACAATCATTCCCGTTGCACAGTCTGCATCCCTTCAGCTCCAGTTACCCGATATCTACCGTATTTCTATCTCCTGATGACCTCTGTTCTTAACTGAAATTATCCAAGTTCATTCATTAATGTCAGTTCATATCAGTGAGACCATACAGTATTTGTCCTTTTGTTTCTGGCTTATCTCACTCAGCATAATGTCCTTAAGGTCCATCCATGTTGTTACATACTTCATAACTTTATTTTGTCTTAACAGCTACATAATATTTCATCGTATGTATATACCACAGCTTGTTTAGACACTTTTCTGTTGATGGGACATTTTGGCTGTTTCTATCTCTTGGCAAGTGTAAATGATGCTGCTATAAACATTGGTGTGCAAATGTCCTTTTGTGTCCTTGCCCTCATGTCCTCTGAGTAGTTATCTAGCAATGGTTTTGCCTGGTCATATGGCAATTCTATACTTAGCTTCCTGAGGAACCACCAAACTGCTTTCCTCAGCGGTTGTACCATTTGACATTCCCACCAACAGTGGATAAGTGTGCCTCTTTCTCCACATCCTCTCTAGCACTTGTCGTTTCCTGTTTTATTGATAATGGCCATTCTGGTGGGTATGAGATGATATCTCATTCTGGTTTTGATTTGCATTTCCCTAATAGCCAGGGAAATTGATCATTTTTTCATGTGCCTTTTGGCCTCCTCTGAGAAGTGTCTGTTCAGGTCTTTTGCCCACCTTGTATTTGGGTTGTCTGTATTTTTGTTGTTGATTTGAACAATCTCTTTCTATATTCTGGATACTAGACCTTTATCTAATATATCATTTCCAAATATAGTCTCCCATTGTGTAGGCTGTCTTTTTACTTTCTTGACAAAGTTCTTTGATGCACAGAAGTGTTTAATTTTGAGGAGTTCCCATTTATTTATTTATTTCTTCAATGCTTGTGCTTTGGGTGTAAGGTCTAGGAAACCACCCCCTATTACAAGATTTATAAGATATTTCCCTACATTTTCTTCTAACAGTTTTATGGTCTTAGATCTAATGTTTAGGTCTTTGATCCATTTTGAGTTAATTTTTGTATAGGGTGTGAGATATGGGTCCTCTTTCATTCTTTTGCATTGGATGTCTAGTTCTCTAGGCACCATTTATTGAAGAGACTGTTCTGTCCCAGGTGAGTTGGCTTGACTGCCTTATCAAAGATCAATTGTCCATAGATGAGAGGGTCTATATCTGAACACTCTATTTGATTCCATTGTTTAGTATATCTGTCTTTTTGCCAGTACCATGCTGTTTTGTAAGTCCCTGTTTTTATCCTCTAGTTAAGCTTCATTTTAATAATACAGAGAAGGTTTTTAGGCTGTTTCAAGGTTATAATTTGCCCCCTTTCACAGGTCTTGCTTAATTTCCTTTTTGTGTTTTCTAACAACGTACTTTATTGTCTTCTTCTTCCTTATTTAATGCTAAATCTTTGGCTATATGTTGACCTCATAATCCAGTTAAGGAGTTGGAATATCATGGATGCCTTTTATCTTTTTTTTTGTTTTTTTAAAAGGCCTTTCAAAGTGTAAGGAAGTTAAATCCCATTAAGAAACAAAAAACATCACATTAGCCTTTCAAAACAATACACTAAAATGTCACAGTGATTCTACAGTCAGGGAGAGAAACAGTTGTATTTCAAGAAAATCTTTCCTTAAGAGCAGAGAAGTAAAGAATTCCACTTTCAAAAAAAAAAAAGCAAGGAAAGATTATTTCATTATTCTTTGCTTATTTATAAAGAGTAGGATTTGGTCAAGCATATCTTTCTAGGCCAGAAAGAGACTAATTACGTGGCTTGACTTATTTAACTTCTTTGAATTTAATACAGGACATTGAACTGTGCAACAGTTCTCTTTCACTTACTGAGAGACCCTGCTATATTTCTTTATCTTTTCAGTTTTGAAATTCTTATTAATTATGAAATATTATAATTTAAGAGTGCATATTTTAAAAAGTAACTTTTCTGTTGATACAATTAATACATTGTAAATTTGGAAACTGCAGAAGGAAGAAGAGATGAACATTGCCCATAAACTAACCCTTCAGATATAGCTGCTAATCTTATATCCTTATAATCTTTTGTTTATTTATATATTTATGTTGTATCTAATTCAGAAAGGAACTAGTTGCACATGACAGATTAGCTTACTAATAATGGTTTAAACATATAAAAGTTTCTTTTTCTTGTGCAAGGAGAGAAGTCCAGATTAGCAGTCCTGGGCTGGTGTAGCATCTCAGAAATGCCATTAAGAATCCAGGCTTTTTCATCCTTAGCTTGGTTGTGTGAAGCTGCTTCATCTCTAGCCATTTTGATCTTTGTTCAGTCGAGAAGAATGGTCAGAAAAGTCTAAGAGGATGCCTTCCATGTTTGTCCTTTTAAAAAGCCCCATCCAGTACTGGTACTTATAACTCATTGACCAGAATTGAGTCATATGGCCACCTAATTCTGTTCATCAGAAGGTGGCAAGGAGAAGAAAAATCAGAGGTGAAGGGAGGGTTAACCAACAAATAACTTTTTATTAAGGAGTGCCTTTTTAAAAAACAACATAAACCCCAAACTTTTGAGATATGCTTTAGTGGTAGTTTTTATTAGTGTGAAATGACAATTTGTTGGTTTTCTTACAGGTTCGAATGAAATCCATGTTTGCAATTGGTTTTTGTTTTACTGCCCTAATGGGAATGTTCAATTCCATGTGAGTATTCTCTTATATGGTTTTATGTATTACTGTGTGTGTGTGTGTGTGTGTGTGTTGGGGAATGGAGGAAAGGGCATGAAGTATGTAGTTAACTTTTTTGTTAATATTTTATTTTTGTATAGTTTCAGACTTACAGAAAAGTTGCAGGAATAGTATTAGTATCTGTCATTCACATACACAGTTCTTAACACTTTGTCCCATTTGCCTTCTCTCTCATTTACACATTTTCTCTCTTTTTCTGTTCTCTATATATCATAGGTATATATTAATACGTTTATCATGTATTTTTTCTGAATCATTTGAGAGTATGTTATAGGCATCATGCTCCTCCACTTATAACTACTTCAGCGTGTATTTCCCAGGAACAAATATATTCTCTTCCTGACTTGAGTACAATTATCAGCATCAAGGAAATTTAATTTTGATGAGTATAAGTAAATAAAAACATTTTCACCTTCTTAATATTGAAGATGTTTCATGTACAAGACAAAGGTTAGGCATTATGGGGCTTCTAAAAAGAGTTTAATATGTTCTCTCTATTCATTTAAGTTGCTTACTAGCATCCTGCTTCAAAACAAAGGTAGTTATATAAAGATGGTTTGATCTTAAATAGTCTTAACAACTATAATCTTGTTAAATGATAAGGTAAGTTACTGTTGTTTAAACTAACATTTATTTAATTGATATATTTTTTTGATCACCTAAAGTAAAGTTTTGCTGTAATGAATTTCTTTCAAAAGTTTCTATGTATATGTTTTTCTTATATAATTGTCAACTGGGTAAACGATTTTAAACTATGCTTTTTACATTTACCATTATAAAGTAATCATTTTCCCATTCATTAAAATCTGTTATCAAATTTAATGTTAATAGTTCATTGAGTATGTGTACCACTGTTTACTTATTGATTCTCTTATCTTTGGGTAACTATATTGTTTCCAATTACCCCTTGTATGAATAAAAAAATATTAATCTATTTATCTAGTTATACTTATAACATTTTTTGGGGGGTGGTTGCATTTAAGATACATTTTTAGAGTAGAATTACTGTCTCAGGATAATGGTTTAATGGTTTGCATCTCCTGCATAATATAATGATACCAAGTTGTGATGGTTAAGTTCTGGTTTCATCTTGGCCAAATGATTATGCCCAGTTGTATGGTCAGGCAAGCACTGGCCTGACCATTGCTACAAGAATATTTTCTGGCTGGTTGATAAACTGCAAGGCTGGTGTATTTAGTTATCAGTCAGTTGATTGCATCTGAGGCTGTTTACATCTATGATCAACTAAGGTGTGCTTCCCAAAAGGTGATAATCCAATCAGTCGAAGGCATTTAAGAGAGAAGAGACTCTTTCACTGCCTCTTTAACCAGTGAGCCTCTTCTGTGGGGTTTGTCCAGTCCGTTCATTGGACCCGCCAGCTTCACAGCCTGCCCTACTGATTTTGGACTCTTCCATTCCCACAAATGTGTGAGACACCTTTATAAATTTTATATTTACAGATCTCTCTTATTGGTTCTTTTCTCTAGAGAATTGTAACACACATTTAGCTTAAAAATTTTGCTAAATTTGATTTGCAGAGACTGCAACTAACTCATAAGCAAAGATTAAATCTTGTTCTGTGATCCACATATCAAGTTCCAATATTTAACTTCATTTTAGTGCAAAGAATAAAGATTAAATTGCTACTCCACAAATAAAACTGGTATTCATTTGCTATCACTACTTTCTTATATATGTGCCATGTTTCCATAGTTTATCAATGAACTCATTTGCATTGTTTCTATAATATTTTATACTCTTTTTTCTAAATCTTGAAGGTTTTTCAAAAGGATGAAGCTAATTCTGTGACAGAAGCAAAGCATTTGTCCTCCTGTTTCCACAGGATTAAGTTATCACTTGGGAGGCAGCTGACTAGCAATGTGCTGTTTTTGTTCCTCTTTGCGGCCAGGTGTGACCATGTGATTAGTTCAGTTCTGTCTGTGATCTCTGCCCTTCAATCCATTCTAGACTGGTGTATGATGTGTGTCCAGTCAGAGATGTCCCCTGAACAATTGTTCCAGACAGTTCTTGACTGTTTACTAGTTGCTCTTCAGGGCTAACTAAATTCCACATCTCCCTATGTCACCATCTTCCCCGCCTCCTGTTACTGTAATTGACAGTCTCTGGCATCTGATCCCTAAGCTGTATCCAGCTAGTATTCACTAACTTTTTTTTTTTAACATTTTTTTTTGTTGTAAATATAACATCTATACAAAGCAAAGAAAAAAAAAAAGCAATGATTTTCAAAGCACTCTTCAACAGGTAGTTACAGAATAGATCCCAGAGTTTGTCATAGGCTACCATACCATCATCTTAAGATTTTTCCTTCTAGTTGCTTCAAAACATTGGAGGCTAGGAAGAATATATATATATATTTCTATCTTCACAATCAACTTTTGTGTGTGTGTGTGTGAAAAATAATGTATATTAAAAAAGCAATAAATTTCAAAGCACAGCACAACAGTTAGTTGTAGAACGTATTTCAGAGATTGGTATGGGTTACAATTCCACAATTTTAGGTTTTTACTTCTATCTGCTCTAAGATACTGGAGACTAAAAGATATATCAATATACTGATTCAGCAATCATACTCATTTGTTAAATTCTACTTTCTCTGTGTAACTCCACTATCACCTTTTTTTTGTTAAACTTTTTTTTATTGTGAAAAATAATGTACATACGAAAAAACAATACATTTCCAAGTGTATTTTGACAAGTAGTTGTATAACAGATTTTAAAGTTTGGTAAGCACAACTTTTCATTTTCTTCTTCTAGCTATTCCAAGACACTGAAGATCAAAAGAAATATCAGCAGTCATACTCATTTGTTAAATCCTATCTTGTCTATTGGGCTCTTCCTTTTCTTTTTTGTGAAAAATAACATACATACAAAAAAGGATAAATTGTACATTGCAACAATTAATTGTAGAACAGATTTCCGAGTTTGTATGGCTTACAATTTCACAATTTTAGGTTTTTATTTCTAGCTGGTCTAAAGTACTGAAGACTAAGAGAAATATCAGTATACTGATTCAGCAATCATACTCATTTGTTAAACCCAGTCTTCTCTGTATAACTCCACCATCACCTTAGATTATTCTCCTACTCTTTAGGCCTATTTGGGCTATGACCATTCTAACTTTTTCATATTGGAAAGGGGCCGTCAATAATAAGGAGTAGGGAGATGAAACTAGCTGATGTTCTGGAGAGGCTTGAAACCTCAAGATTTCAAACTAACATTTAAATGGAGTAATTGTGAACTGATTTTAAC